>QGOH01000668.1:0-49197 GCA_003313155.1 Boletus sp. MG95
AAACGGTCTCGAAATCAACTTGGGTCGGGGGTTCCACGGCGATTATTATCGGTGCAGCACTCCCCCGATATGACTATTTGAATCAAAGAGGCTGGTCTTGCAGATAGGGTCACGGCACACCTCGTAAACTATCGCGCGATGCCTAGTTCTGGTAGTCGTCTTTCGACAGGGTCATCAGCATCGGGATGATAGAAAACGTCGGAGCAGAATTCTTGACGGAGTACTGGCGCGTAGCGGACCGGGCAATGAAGAAACAAGGAGATGAGGTGATGGAGTGGTACAACTTGAAGTCACCACCATCCCAGAAGCTCGCACATTCCAAGGCTCCTGGTGACGTCCTAGCCTCATGTATTGCAATTTGTCTCGCCCAGGTTTTGAAAGGTATGTTTGAGAAATTGATCTCGTTCGGAAATGGGACCGTATTAATTTGGGGCCTTTGTCGGCACTCATTTGCTTACGAAATAAATGTCATGGTGTTGAGAGTGCGTATCGTATATACTATGCAACCTGGCCCTAGTGATGTGCGCAGTCTTTCCGGGGGGTGCTTCCAAGCCTTCCGATGCTCCTCCCCACAACGGAGGCAGGCGACGGTCGGTGTACAGCAATAATTGTGCGAATGAAGACGTTCTATAGATCGGTTTGAGACTGTCGTCACACTAGCGTTGAAAGCAGAACATCCCAGTATGATGAACGGGGCCCGTAGAGCAGGAGGGATCACTCTTCAAACGTAAATGGCTCCAAGCGGAGTCAGCGACCTCTTGCTAATGGGTCGAAACAGGCTAGCGAG
Organism: Boletus sp. MG95; assembly: GCA_003313155.1. Taxonomy (NCBI): domain Eukaryota; kingdom Fungi; phylum Basidiomycota; class Agaricomycetes; order Boletales; family Boletaceae; genus Boletus; species Boletus sp. MG95. The sequence continues at coordinate 788 of QGOH01000668.1, forward strand.
AGACAATGTCCGTCGTGCTGTTCTCATCTAAACAAGTTTGGGCCAGTTGTTATTGTGAGGCACTCGAGCATTACAGTTTACTCGAGAGGGACGTGAAGATGACGGATGTGATGTATCATAATGATGGGGAGTGTATTGTCATCCAGGATCACCCATTTTCTTGCCCATTTGCTCAGTCAAGACTGTACCGATTTGGTGGACCAGCTTTGTTGCCTGCACAAGTTCAGACATGGGTATCTGAGACGCGCCACTTGCGACGGAAGCATAAACATCTCGGAGGGTGTCAAGCCTTGCTGACGTAGTCTTGGCCATCCGTAAGGACGGACGAGTGGGAGCTGGTGGGGAGCTTTCGCTTTGCGACATCGCCTTCGGCAAACTCAATCCAGAGGGAAGATAAAGCTCGTCTTCGTGCTCTAATAGTCTAGCTAAGTGAGGTGAGTGGCACGATGATATTCTGGCGTACCATGTGGTGCGGAAGTCTGCGTCCGTGGTGGAGAGCTGAGGTGAACATCTACCAGAGATCGGTCGACGTTAAAGACCTCTGAGTACAGCAGAAAAGGTCAATAGATGTCTGATTCTATGAAGAAATTGCACTTGCCCGATGATGTCGCATCGACACGGAAGTTTTCCCAGTCAAGGTTCCCTTCGTCAGACCCCACAGACGGGGACAAAGTGGATCGCGGTATCCTCTTTCTCTGTGCGCTGCATGATGAGGGTACTTGGGGGATGGACACAAGGCTCCGTCTATTGCCGAGGGTATTATTACTCGTTCCCGCTCCTTGCACCATTTTCTGACGTGAGACCTCACGGAGAGTAGGTACCTGTACACCATCGAATACCTTCCTTCTCTTCAGCGGCACAGAATTCATACGTGGGACATGAATGGGGGTAACTTCCCGAGTAGCAGGCTCTGATTCAAATTTGCGCACGGAACGAAGAGTATCCCACGAGGTTCGGCTTCGCTTCTGGGGAGCATCGTCTGAGAGAAATGGATTAATGTTTGTTGTTTTCGTCCAACAGCCATCAAACATGATTACCACCGGCTGCATTCCTCCGTTTCTGGTGCGGCACGGGTGAAGTGACTGAATGATTGTTTTCAGCGGTGTGAGCACTTGACATCGCGCCGCTAGGAGGAAAGATTGACGATAAAAGTATTTGAGGATTGTTCGTCGATCGTTCCGATCCATCTTGGGAAGATACATCTATCCGGCTGGAGTACTCCTGGAGTTGGCGCAGGACCGTCGGTTGAGGCGCACTATCATCGGAAGAGGCTATGAGAAAGGTGGTATCTTCTTGGCCCGTAAACATTTGTTGGTGTCCGTGTGGTGCAACTTCCATACCATATACTTCTGCCCGAGTTCCGGAGTTTATTGACGTTGATGATAGGCTGACCCGAAGACAGGATTCGCCAGAATCTTGATGTTGATGACTGGTAAGAAAGTGAACTTGGGACCCATTGTTCTTCTTACGAAAACCATTGGTATTTGCGGTGAGACTTGCAGGGGAATCATCCCCGATACTTTGCGACTGTGATCCAGTCACCAATGACAATCCATCGGTAAGATCGCCTCCGTAGGCAGCCACAAAACAAACCAGACAAGACCTGATCCTCAGGGGAAGAACATTGTGAAATTGGCTGTGACCATGATAGGTTGCCCTCCAAAATTTTTCGAAAGCGAACGGAGCTACGGCTGGCGTCGGGATGCGGGAAAAAGCAGAGGCAAGAAAAATTTCCATGTCCTGGAGAGACTGAATCGACAATGGGAGGACTTCGAGAGCCTTGAGGGTCTCGCAATACAAGGAGACGGCCTGAAAGAGATCCAATGTGTCGAAAAATAATCAACGAAGAGGAATCATACCACACAATTGAACTGGTCATTGGACATGACCTCACTATGATCCTCGATCCAAAGACAGAGGCTGCTGCAAAGAACTTGGAGTATGTGCATCACCTTGCCTGGGGCCGAAACTATCATATGGCGGATAACATTGAGAAGCTCAAGGGAGTGTGTCAGCGCCTCCGGAGAGTGACCTGCTTGGCTATAAGAGACCCTCAGGCAGCCGTCAACCGTGGACAGAAGGTCGTGAGTCGGAGAATTGCCGCGCTTGTGAGTGCAAGTCAAAAGATAACCGAGTACGGGTATGATTGACTCCCTTTTGAAATCCGTAAATATTGTTACAAAGATAATAAACAAAGCAATACCAAGTTTCAACTCCTTTTCCTTGAAGATGCTGCAGAACAAAGTATTTGGTCACCATAGCAGGATCCCCTGATAATGTGATAACATTCCAAAGCAGTGCTTCCCATGCTTCTAACTCAGGTTTGGACAAAACCCAGGTACTAGACTATATCAGCGACACGCTCTTGAAGATAAGAAGACAATGTACCGAATCGGGATGGCGAGAAAATCAACAAGTTCCATCCAGTCAAGGCCGAGCTCCGTAGGGGACAACGATGTCGCAACGACTCCCCAGAGTTCACGTTGACTTCTAATGACCAATTGTGACGTTGTGAGATCATGTATATCGCGTAGAAACGAAGACGAGGCTGTTGTCATGAGATTGACACAGAGCTTGCTCCACAATGTCCGGACGCCAGGATCAAGAACGTGAAAGGCATACTTTAGAATTGAGGCAAGGATAAGCTCAGCGGCCTCCGTGAGACTGAGGGCAACGAAAGCCTTTCGCATTGCAGACCACAATTGATCGATGAACGTGAGAGTGCATAGTTGATCATGGACATTCCAAGATCCCCAATCGGTTTGACAGTCTGCGAAGGCCATTGACGGCAAAAACTCGACAATTATCGCGGCTGTGTATCTCAGCAGATCTGTTGTCGCAGTAACATGCTGTCCGCATTCGAGCTGATGGGAGCACGCAAGCAAGATGGACAGCCACACGCCAACGAGACCCGACTTGAATAGAGTGATAATACTCAATATACGAACAAGGTAGGCGGTAAGCCGACTTACATCCAAATCTTTTCTGTCAACCTTGGTTGCAAAATGCTTCCATATTATCAACAATGCCTTATAGTGTCGAGCAATCTCTGCATCCTCTAGCCAATGCACGGGAACTGGAACCTTGGGGATAGAGTGGATGGTCGATGGGAGGCTGTCCCACTTAGCACCCATGATGGCTCCATTAAGCAAGACTGAGGCGGGGACTTCATACATATTCTGTAAGACTTGATGTCGAACTTGAGCAACATTGGTAAACGCTTGAAGAAGCATGAATCCTTCTCGACGTGTGTGTCTGCATTCCGTTCGAACCATTGCCTTGATGACCAATAAGGCTCGGGATACCCTGTCGTCACGCTCGTCAGGCCGGATTGCAGCCATCCGGTCAGATAAAAGGACATTCGCAAGTGCCATGCCAATGCCTCCGCTGACCTCCTGTTTGATCACATAGAAAGCGGAGGAAATTAACGCTGGTTCTACACCCTCGGGGCTGATAAGCATCTGACTGAAAGTCCAGACGAAACATCTCCAAACGTGCGGATGCAGAGCTCGTACAATGGACCGTTTGTGCGTGAGTGCCATAGCAAGGGCTTGCAAGATGAAACGTAAAATTGTGTGTTTCCTATACAGCGTGGGACCACAGAGAACTATCAACGAGGCGAGGATAGCGAGTATCCGTGTTGGGGCAAATCCGGGGCATGCGTGGGATTCAGCGGAAAAAGCGACACGGACAATGCGCGAGAAACTTGTATCCCCGGGAGCTACCTGAGATTCGTCGCAGCAAGATTCCAAATAGGATGTGATGTGATCGGATAACGTCTGCCATTTCGCCAAGGAGAGTTCTGTTTGATGAATGAGAGCATTTGCAAATTTCCCCAAAGCGATGGAAGCATGCAAGCGAAGCTCGGAAGATTCGCAATGTAGGTTTGTCATTACCTGGGGAAGCAACGGGAAAAGAAGATCGAGGAATCCGGACGGGTGATGTTCTATTGTGTGCGACATAGCCTGGTAGGAAAGGGTGAGACCGAGAAAAGAGTAAATGTACATATGATCCTACTTTCAGACCATCGAGAACAATGTTGGGTGGATGTCTTGCTCCGTCCAAACACCGTTGAAGAGCAGAAAATACATCCTCTCGCCGAGAACCGAGAACGGCTACAGGGAGACGATGAGAAGTCAAGGTCCACAATGATAGAGAGTATGTCTTGGGTTCGTTGAGAATTGGCAGTTTCTCTGCAAGGGCGATATCCAGGACGTCACCGAATAAGATTGAAAGATCGTGTTCTGAGTGATATGAGTTGTGGGGTCATGCCTGGATCAGACGGGACATACCAGGGAAGACAACGTGGAAGGCAGGGAATCGAAAGATTGTCGTGAGGGTACATAGAGCATGGTGACATAATGAGGAAGAATCCCTGGCATACTGCTTTGCATCGACCTTGGTGGTGAGGTTCATGCTGCTTCCTAGCAATGTATCGTCCAAAGATGAACGAGGGCGCGAGAGAGCCGACAGGGGGTCAATGTGAGCCAGACGCACATCACGTCGCAACGCGCGGATAAAGGTATCCTTGTGGATCTTGAGGGGGGCGAGGGCAGGAAGCAGTGTATCGCAAGGGTCCAAGAGCTGACTGTGAGACCTGACCCGGTTCGCGAACGTTGCATAGGCGTCAAGGAGATCGTGAATACCAGTGGAAGAATGCTCGTGGAGCGAGTCGGTGATTGTCTCGACGACGGAGCGTAGGTAGGAATGATCCTGGGGAGGGCCGGAGTGGAGCATGGCTACGGTTTGAACGGCCATGAACGGCCATGAGCGCCCATGTCTTGGCGTGAGAAGAACACGCCGCCAAACATGAACAAGCCCCGCCGTGGATAATATAAATTACCCTGGCCTGCAACCCTCTTTTTCAGTTTCGCCCGCAACGACCACCACCAGCTTAGCGCTAATTCACTCCTTTAACGTCATGTTCAGCTCGTTGTTCTCCGCCTTCTCCGCCTTCCTATTGGTTCTCTCTCACCTTGTCAACGCTGCCCCTGTCAAACCAACTGAATACATTGCCTTTGCCCCTTCTCTCACCTCCCCCACCAATGGGACCGTCTGGCCCGCCGGCAGCAACCAGGACCTTAAATGGAGGACCGACAATGTTCCCGTCGAGGCTCGGAACTATACCTTGACCTTTTTGCTCGGTTACCTCGAAAACAATTCTGAGAATTTGGACATAAGTAAGTCGATCGCATTCAGGTCACGCGTCCAAGCTCTGACTAGTGGCTCAGAAAACCCATTGGCGACCCAGGTACCAATCTTGCAAGGGACTGTCAATGTCAACGTTCCAGCCAACGCAACTTATCGTACCGACTACATCGTCGTCTGTAAGTACCCAGCACTCTATCCACTTCCTTTGTTCTCATGCATTCCAAAGGTATTGGTGATTCCGGTGATTCCAGCCCGCCTTTCACTATTACTCCTCAGTCTGTGGCATTACACTAGACAACTTGTTGCTGAGCGATCGGACTATTCCATTATCAACCAAGATTACTTCAGCGGTGCTTGAAGTAGCTTCGTTCTTTCGATACATCGAGTCGAGATTACACTCGAGTGTATAATCCTCTGGACATTATATGGACAATACTACATGTTTAGAAAAACTTGCTACACTTCATCGGCAACCCAGTCCTGGTCTTCGCGCCTCGAATGTGACCGGTACTTTAGCGTGTCAATAACACATTCATTGTCGATCAGTGAGTACCAGAATGGACTACATATTCTTGTTTCGTCAGATGTCTATCTGTCAGTCTTTCTTTGCCCGACCATCAACTTGAGCCTGCCGCAATGATCCAGTAATGTGCCCATACGAATCCCACATCAACCATAGGGGAACAATGACCCAACTGTGATCAACATCGTCACCAATCGTGAATCTTATACCATGTACCACTTACATGGAATTCATAACCTATAGTGTAGCAGGTGCATTCGCGTGAGTCCACTGATCAACATGTTATTGCGAAATGGTCCTACCACAACGTGTACCCAAAAGTTAAATGCGACGGACATGTTCAAGTTGGGACTTCCGGTCAACCATTCGGGACAGAATGTCATCCATCTAGGTTGTCCACGCTTCAACTGGGGCTTGAAGTATTAAACCTGACAAACGACCTACCCTCCGTATAACTCCGCAGTACACAATACGATGATCCAGTAATGACGAGAGGGGTCATTCTTGATAATCTGGGTCAGAATATAGCAGCAAAGTGGTCCAGCACCGAGGACGGTCAATATTTCAAGGGATACGACGGTCGGGTCTGAAATACCCCAACGGGCGTCTACTAAGGCATACTCCTTCCCTGATAGTGTACAAGCCGTTCGTTACACTTGCCGCGCTGCTAGCTGCAGAGTAGACACTCACAAAGGTCTGCAAAGGAACCCGTGCTGGTGTTTACCGACCTGCCAAAGGTTGAAAGATAGAGGAAGGAACCCTCGAGCAAGAAGTGTATCAACACATCAAAGAGCTTGACCGTCGAACCGCAATTCGTCATCGGTCCTTTGAATCATATTACTCCTTACTCACCAGCCAGAAGAACGTGAACTTGTCCTGCCATCGCGCCTGTTTGGGCAGCAAAACATTGGCACAAGTATTCGCAAAGAGACCCATAGCGCCAACCCCCGCGAGGCCAATGACGGAGGTCAGGGAGAACGCTTCGTCTAAGGAGCTCATAGTGGTTGAGGAGAAAGGTGGGTGGGAAGAGCCACGTACCAATAAACGTCTTAGGTCATCTGATGGTCGTTTCCCTGATAACGGTTCGCCGCAGCGCCGCCGTTCGCCGAGCCCATTGAGGAGTAGTAATGATGGAAAGATTCTGGAAGTGGCGTTCAGTCAAAAAAAATATTTATAGTGCTTGTAGCTGGAAAGGTTGACTTTATACGGACCACATTGCTTACATCTGGTAGTCGAAGAATTAGTCCGACATGGTTTCATACTCCATCTTCCACAAAGCCTACGTCAAGCTTTTCCTCCACGCTGCTAAACATCCGCATAAGCAAGTGAACGGGGTGTTGCTTGGCAAACTGGTCTCGGATGTGGTGATCATCCAAGACGTTGTCCCGCTTCTCCATCATTGGACTAGTCTCAGCCCCATGATGGAAATTGGCCTTGATCTGGTGTGTGCGCTACTCGACTGGCCATCTCGTCCTTCCTTACAGTTTCTACAGGCAAGAGGGCATGCAGAGTCTCTCAATCTTTCTCTAGTTGGTTATTACCAGGCTTGCGAGAGAATCGATGATACGGCGCTAGCACCAGTAGGAGAACGCGTTGCCGAGCAGATCCGAAGCCAGTTCAGTGATGCGATTGCCTTCGTGGTAAAGATGAGCTTCCACGTCGTGTCCGTCCCATCTCAAGGCCATGTTATTAGATTGATGGTGACTCGCTCGGGTCGGGCGAAGCGGCGTTGATTGTAAGTTGGGTCCTCTCTCCGGGACTGTTTCCCTCGTTCATCACCCCTCGAGCCATACCTCCCACAATCTGGCCTAACGACATGGCGCCCACATACTTTCCGACCGCCGGCTTTCGCTCCAGGTTCGCGAGTCACACTGGCGAATCCCGAGACGCCCTCGCGTGCAGTATCCCTAGTCCGGGATAGCCACATGCACCAAAGGTTCGGAGACTTTGATGACCATTTGGAGGATGTGACGATAGATTGGTTGCGGAACAACGCATGTAACATCGTGGATGTGTGAAGTTGCCAGACGTCTCTGCCAGTTCTTCTTCGATACCCCCGACCAGCGCTCTAGATATTGGCTGTAAAGGGATAAGTGGGCAATTCAACACCAAAATTGCACTGAATTCGCTACCTTGAGCGAGGCGCATCAATACTGTCTTCGCGCGTTAGACCGTGCTAGTAGACTACATGTCGGAGTCATAATCGGCTGGATATCACTACCATCATCTGCCTTTCTGTTGTCACAGATGGCAGCTGCACCATTGGCATTCCTGGGAACTCTTGTGCATTGCCCCGCTCGAGGACGAGTAGAGATCCTGCAGGACCACCTCCTCCGTATGCAAAATTCCCCCATATCATCATACCCTAGTCTCGCTTGACTCTTAATCGACCAGTGACTGATAGTTGCGGCTTCATTATCCACTTGTCACCATCTTCTTCAGAATCGTCACAGAAATATATCTATCAGTATGAATCTTTTGTCAAAATCCTCCCTGCGGGAAGCTTCCTATTCCCCACCTTCTGCGACCTACATCTCCATGCTCCCCAGTTCATATACCAGGGGACCGGTCTCGACCTCCCACTCATAGAATGGCTTGATAATTATGCCTACAAAGCTGAGGAAACTCTTGACCAAAATCCACATCTGGCCGCAAAGGTGTACAATCGGCTTTCTCAACGCCTGATAGAAGTCGGGACCGGCACTGTTCTGCTATTCGGTACAATCAAGACGGAGACAAAGTAAGTGATGGAGTTCCCTGCGGTCCTTCAATGAACCTAAACTTTCAAGTCTTATCCTGGCTCAGGAGATGCAAACCGCAGGTTTGCGGGCGTTCGTCGGCAAACTGTCCATGGATAAGTCATCACGGCCAACATATCAAGAACCCAGCGTCGAAGAGTCGTATAAATCCGCCGAGGAGTTTATACATAGGTGTAGAGCGTTCACGGCAGCATTCGACTTGCACCAACGGTTGGTGGAACCTGTCATCACCCCAAGATTTGTTCCTACTTGTTCCGACGAGTTGCTCGCGAAGCTTGGCGAGCTTTCCAAAAGGGAATCGACGCGTATCCAGAGTCATTTGGCTGAGTCGTTCGGCGAGGTGAAGTGGGTAAGGGATGAACGTCAAATCGAGGACATCCAAGTCTTCAAAAAGGTAGTCTTGTCATACTGCAGATAGTCCATACTCATCCGGAGAGATCCTAGCACGACCTTCTGAAAAGAGGCACCATTCAAGCACACTGCACATTTCTGAGTTCAGAGGAACTGGACGAACTCGTGGCTAATGAGACGGCGGTAGCTCACTGTCCTTTGTCCAACGCATACTTTTCAGAGAAGCCTTTCCCTTTGCGCGAAGCTCTGGACAAGGGTGTGTTAATCGGCCTGGGCACGGACATTGCAGGTGGATACAGTATTGACATACTCAATAGCATGAGGCATGCTGTTTCGACCTCGCGGATGCGCGACGGAGTCCGCGTACTCGAATCCAAACCCGGGGGTGGTGAGGTAAGATCACATGCCGTTGAATGGAAAGAATCACTCTTCCTTGCAACGCGCGGCGGTGCGTTGGCATTGGGTCTAGAGAACTCTGGGGTGTTTAGAGTTGGGGCGTCTTTCGATGCTCAGCAGAGTAAGTGTAGTTGACTAAATGGATTATGGAAACTGAATGTTCCTGGATTCGAACCCTAGTTTCTGTTTTCGACTGGGAGAGACGAGAGGGGGTTGGTGCACTCGATTTCTTCGATCTGGATTCCGAGTGCGGGGGACTTGGCATGGACATGATTGAGAAGTGGTGGTGTATGGGTGATGTGCGGAACCGGACGGCAATGTGGGTGCAAGGCCGGCAACTTGGGCAGTGATTGTTTGGGCTTGTATGGCAATAGCCCAGATTAGGGAGCTGTCGTTATATCACTGACTGTGCGTTCATGGCGTTGCAAGGACATGAGTGACACTCCACCCTCCTCGACGCCGTCAAGAAGCGGCACGCCTCTTCCCAGGTCTCCATCTCGTCTTGTAATACCCCCCGCTCCGAGACACGCACCGTCCGTACCCAGCCGCCAGCTCCATGGTCCCACGTCCCCTCACATCCAGCCAGCAACAGGCCTCGAGAGCTCCGCATCGTCAGTGGTTAATCTTGATATCAGTGATGGCATCCTAGTGCACGACGTCGACGCAGAGGTAGAAACAACCGCCAGCGAAGAAACCACAGCAGTCGGGCAGATAGATGATATCGCTGACGAAGAATCCAGGAAGACTCTGCGTGATCAGCTAAGGCGCACTCTCAGCAAGAGGGAACACACAGGTCTTTCACTCTCTTGTCTTAGATATATCTGCATCTAAACACGTCCCAGATCGCCACTCGCTGAAATCTATGGCTTCTGTCGTTATCGAGATCCCAACCGTCGGTCCGTCGTTCAATTCTATCGTCGGCGTTTTTTCACCCTGACATCTGGTGCAATCTCAAGATGGTCCGCGGGGACCATTCAAACCAAGAGAGTATTTTGTTTTGACCGACGCCGGAAAGCCTGTCTTCATCGGGTATGTCGCACACTTCCGAAATATGAGGCAACGTCCAATAAATCTTTTCAATGCACTTTTTAGCCGGTCCGGAAGTGAAGATGAACTCTCTTCTACCATGGGCATCATTCAGGCTCTGATCTCCGTGTTCATCGACGATGGGGACAAATTACGGTGTATCAACGCTGGCCCGTTAACAATCACATTCCTGCTTCGGTCACCGATTTACTACGTGTGCGCATCCACGTGGGGTGAACCGGAGTCAGTGGTGAGTAGGGTGCACGATGTTCTGCGGTGTTTTGCCACCGGACCGAGCTGATCAAAGCAAGATTCGTTCTCATCTAGAATATCTGCATCTGCAAATATTAAGCATCGTCACAGCTTCTCAGCTGCGGCGAATATTTGAACGACGAACAAACTTTGATTTGCGTCGTTTGTTGAATGGTTCCAATTTCTCATCTTTTTGTATAAAGTTAAATGCCGAATCCCTTCCGTAGGCACAGAACCTTTCCTATTCTCCCTACTTAAGCGGTTGGAACTTGACTTTGCGATGGCGACATCTTCATTACATTGTCTGCAACTGGATCCGACCCTGAGGTCGCGAGTCGCCGACGCACTGGTGCCTATAACAAAGATGAAGGTATATGCGATTCCCATTCTGAGCTTTGGCACTCACTATCTATTAGGATACCCTTTACATTATTCTTGTCGCCCAAGGGCGCGTGGTTACTCTCGTGCGGCCAAGAAAGCACTCTATACACCCTACGGGTTTGTGTCCCGGTCCCATGATATTCCATGCCCTTCGATCTATCAGCTCCTTTATTAGATATCCACATCATTGTCAACACAATCCATTCACCTTCGATATATAATTCTCCCGCAGCAGCCTCATGGATCCCTGTATGCCTCCCGAAATTCAATCCCACAGGTTTCGTCAATGCCTACATAACATTTCTACGCAAACCAGAACATGGCGAGGTTGATACCTTCAATGCTGACTCTGGCGTCTTAGGCGATAGGCAAGGTCATCCGAGTGGAAGAGTAGCTGATGGCCTTCAGCAGACAGGTCGGCTGGATGAAGGTATCGGTCTCGTATGCATTAGTGGAGGGGGGGATTTTGAAACAGTCCGAGGGTGGTGTGATGTTGTTGCCGAAGTTTGTGATTTTATTTCCATCCTTGACTGTCTCTTGTTAAAAGTGAGATTACGGCGTCTGGCAGAAATTGAACAGCAACGGTCTCCTCGATTCGATAACGGACGTGATCAACTCTGGGCAAGCACAATACTCCGTGTCCCAGCTCGGGATACCAGGGTTGCGACACTTTGTATACAAATCCAGACCTCATGTTCAGATCACGTTTCCCGTTCTCGAGGATCCTTACGAGGGGATCGGAGAGAAGAGAAGGTATTACCCACAGCCACGTACCGTCAAATCTGCTCATTTCATCCGACAGAATTATTACCATGTATCAAGTTGTATATGATGCAATTCATGCCAAGTCCGGCCAAAGTGGGCCGCTCAAGCTACAGTACATTCGTACAGAGAAAGAGATCGTTATGGGATGGGTCAGTCTTTGAGCTCGAGCCCCTGATCCGTTTTCAACAGAGTTCCTAGATAACACAGCCATTTGAGCTCTACATTGTTCTATCACCGAGATTACCCAAGACAGCAGTCATCAATGCTGCTAACTTGGTTACTCGGTGGGTCAAAAAGGAGGAAGCAAAGTTGTTCCTGCGAGACGCGCCAGTATTCTGAGAGGTTCTTGTATACGGCTGTGTCACTATGGAATATTCGAGTGCTCCACGAGCTGAGGCGAGACATACAAACGGCGATCACGTGACATGTGTAGAATCGAAATTTCCAGTTTGCTCAACTCCCAACGGAATCGAGTGTTTGCACGATGTCCTTCTCCCTGCAGTCCTCGCTTCGGCGCGTCACTCAGACGTTTGCGAGGTCTTTTCAGAATAAGGCTGCTCTCAGACCTGTGCCACTTCCACAAGGTATATTTTCTGCCCGCAGAATCAACCTCGTGCTGACGGAAGTGACCTAGGTGATATTACGACTCCTCAAGCCTTCCTCAATGCAATTGGAGGATCTGCAGAGACCAAGGTCTCCATAGATAGTTGGGATGCATTCTGGCACACTTCAGGACATGACTTGAAGAAGGCGGGGGTTGCCGTGAAGGACCGAAGGCAGGTACCAGGTCGCAGACTAGCCTATGGTCACCTCATGTTTTACAGATACATTCTCTGGTGCATGGAGAAATACAGGCAAAGGATACCGGTGGAGGACTTTGCTCACGAGCCCCGGCCCAAGAAGAAGATACGAGGGTGAGTGCGGTGGTGTCTTGGAGTGCATGTGCTCATCGCTGCTCGGGGTAGTCGTGGCGCGCGAATCCAACATGGGAAGCTAATACGGTCGCGTCGGCCGCGATGACAGGGTGTCTGCGCATATAGTCGTGTACACAGCAATCGAGCGTCGTTTGTCGGAGTGAATTCTGGCGTGACTCAAAGGAGGGGCTGTGCAAGGGACCAATCTTGGGTAAGCATGTGGCTGGACCACCTTACAGAGTCACATTTCTCACGGGTGCGCCGAGCTGTTGGACGGACGCGGCTAAATTTGCGGTGTTCTCTTGCAACAAGGCTGCCTCGATGTGATTTGTGTCGAGGGTACTACGTCGGAGTTACCACAAAGAACAAAAAACGAGGTCGGCAACGCGGGCTCAAAGACATGAAAGAAAAAGGACGTCAGAAACTATATAATCGTCCCCCTCCCCCTTTCATCTCCACAATCATCCCCTCTCGCCATGACTTCTACCGTCTATCGTCGCCAGTCCATGGCACAACTGTATGAGAAACTCAGAGCCCAGGATGACGACGACGACATGGCCTGGCTCGCCCAGTTTAGCCCAGATGATAAGTCCGATGAGCCATATGTCCCCGCCGTCCGTAGTCCCCCCGCTTTATCTGCCATTTCATCGGCTTCCCCTGTCTCTCCCTGTTCATCCGGGTCTTCTATGTCCGATCCTGGTTTCGACAACGAATCCAGCGATGATCACTTTGATTCCGACTCGGATTCCGACGTCGATCCCGAGCCCCTTTCGCTTGAGTTACCCTGCACGGAATTCGATTCGTCCTCGTGTTCACCTTTAATTTTGTTCGTATTCTCTCAAACATTCATTTGTTTAATGCATCTGACAGATTAGCAGCCAACCCCATGACTTCACCGCCGAGGTGGAGCCCATGGATTCCCCATACATTCCATCGGTACGAGGGACTTCCCCTCTTCATTTGAGATCCACGCCTTTATCTGTTGGACCTGGCTCGTCGCCTGTGCCCACCCCCCCAGCTCCTTCCATCGCGTCGCGATGCACCACTCGCTCTTCTCGAAAGTCGTCCGCGAGATATCGCTCATCCGTCACGCCTCATAACTCCGACGGGGATACGTATTCAGAGAGTGATAGCAATGGATCCGAAGATGAATATGTTCCATCACCCACTCTAGGCTTTGGAAAACGGCATAGATATACTCGTTCCGCTCCCAGTGCCGTTGTTGCCTCGTCGCAAAAGCGGAGCGCTGAGAATCCCCCCCGCAAACGACCCCGTCATTCCCCACTCCATCGCAATGTTCAGGCGGCGCCGGGTGTCCTCTCTGCGTCCCCGGTAGCGAAGAACAATCCATGGGCCTGTCCCTACTGCAGATGGGTACAGCGCAACCACCGCACGCCAGATCTCAAACGCCATATCCGTACTCACACTCGTCTCCAACGGCCTGCACAATGGGTATGCTGCGGGGTTCCTGTGAAGGACGCAAAGAATTATGACCTCCCAGCGGATGCCAAGCCTTATACCTGGGGAGGTGAGATGATGATTGGAGGCTGCTGCAAGGAGTTCAGTAGACGCGACGCTCTCAAGCGTCATCTCGACAACGACCACATCAGCTGCATAGGAAACTTTGCTGCATTTGCCAGCATCTGCGAGGATGAGAATTAGACACCCTTGCATGCGTGGCGAGTAATGGGATCCGTCGATAACATGCCTACGACTAACCCCGGTTCGCAGATTCTGATCCCGACTGTATCTGTTACTTTACGCAATTCCCCTCATCAATAGGCTGTATCAACGGTGTTATTTTCATACCGACTCGATCGTGTACTAAATATTTTTGTGTCGCTCCAACAGAGACGGCCCATCACGATACCCATCGAATACATGGTAGACATTAATGTACCATAGCACGGAAAATGATGATTACGACGTGCCAGAAATGAATCGGAGGGACTAACGCGGTTGCTACACTCGCGAGTATGTATGTACGCGACAGCCAGTTTTGGCAACACCAACTGTGACGCGTTGATCAACAATTGGTAATCAACCACCTTCCCCGCGTCAAAGTAGCAGCTCGCCCATCGCGTGCGACGACCGCGACGATGTCTCCAATGGCGCCGAGTGGCGCCTCACAGAGTCGTCTTTCCATCGAACCCCAGCGAGCGCTGTTGACCCCTTCTGCCTCACCCTCAGTGGGACCTCCCGACCGTCCACCCCCAAAACGACCTCGTCTCAGGAGCACGCCGTCCTCGTCCATATCCACCACCCTTTCTATGTCGAATGAGTCAACATCCTCTGCGGATTTCAATTCGGCTCGCAGAGCATCTACCCTCCGCGTCCTGAACACCTGGGCCCAACTCGCCGAGCGGTACAATAAACGACTTGACGAAGACGACATTGTCGATCTGTATAGCGGGGCTATCATAAAGAACCGTGGCGTGCTCAAGAATGCACCCAGGGACTACCACATCGGTCACTTTGCCCAACCCGATGGTGACCAAGATTATCCCGAAGGTGACCAGGACCAAGAGGATAGTGAGCAAGACGACGATGACAACGAACTCAGTCCACTCCCTCCTAGCGAGACTACTACCGACGACGACGCTCCACTCTCGAAGACAGAACTACTCCGAGGGGTGCCACCTCTGTCGGTCACCACGGATGCAGAAGACCTCAGAGAGTTCCTGGAGGCAGAAAAGAGAAGGAGGGAGCTTGCAGGGGATGAAGAAGACGAAGAAGATGAACTGTCTCCGGAACAACTGTCCGCTATAAGGAATTCACTGGAGGAACAATCACGGGAAAAGGAGGTTGCGCTTGCGAATCAAGCCCAGGACGTGGCGAGCGCAGAACATCCCCAGGAACATGACGTTGATACCACCCCTACGCGTCCTTCCACTCGCGTTCCACCGTCGGATGACGAGTCAGAGGACGAACTCGCTCTCTGGACGCATGACGAATCCACCGCTATTTACCCAGTTGCCCGAGACGGGTCTGAGCAGGATGTGCGTGAAGTAGAACAGGAGGTGATCGAGCTCACGGACTCGGACTCGGACGAAGAATTTGAAGCAATATTAACACGCCCTCCCCGTTCCACCCGGGTATCACCTCCACCCGTCCTGCGTCCTAAAGAGGTTCAACAACCACTTCAGTCGCCTCCAGACAGCGAGCGTGGAAGGTCCAAGTCTCGGATGCGTTCCCACTCCAAAATAAAATCGACCGAGATGACACTCAAATCTGAGAGCCGACCTCGCTCACCCCTCGTGCCTCGGAAACCTGAGGTCATCCTCACTCGAAAAAGTAGGCCGTCTGTCTCGGAAGAGACGGGCATCACGACTTTTGATGGTGGGGGGTCAGACCAAGAGGCAGTCGCTCGTGTTTCCCATACGCACAAGGGCAAAAGCAAGGAAGTTCCGCTCTTAGTGGAAGATAGCCATCGGGATAAGACGCCCAAGTCCCTTGGAGTGGTGTCTCGAGGTCGAAAGCGAAAACGCATCACATCCTCTTCAGCAAGCGTTGGTCCCTTGGCACAGTCCCCAGGTGGGTATTCATCTGCTGCATCGCTTCGCGTGTCTAAGCTTGATGTCATTCAACCCTCATACAGCGGAGCCAAAGAGCAGTTTGCGAAGTCACGGAAAATCGACGTCTCAGAGCTGCGCCACACTCCCGCAACTGGACGACCACCAACCGACTTTGGACAAGGACGTATCAACTCCTGGTAGGTTGGTTTTCTGTAAGAGACGTTTGCCGTGACTTACCATACTTGCGTCCTAGCCAGATTCGAGTGCAATGTTGCGGGTCCTTCACGCTCATTACCCTCATTCTCTTCCACATCCAAGACCAAGCAAGCTACATTCCCCGACCCAGCTTACAGATCTCTTGAGCCTGTGCCTGACTCAGCCCAACCGACCCCGTATAACCACCATTCCGACAGGGCATTGCTTTCTGATCCACCCATCCCCGTCGCCCACCCTTACTCTCAGCGATACCCTTCTTATCCACCGTCTATCTTCTCTTCCCCTAACCAAGGAACGCCAGGCCTATCACTCCCTGCTCACCTACCACCACCCATGGATCCCGTGCAAACTCAGCAGGCGCACTACCTTCTCGCGCAAGCGATGCATCAACTTTCCTATCTTATATCTGCCACGATGCCCCCTTACGCTGCATATGCGCCTGATTCCGGACAACCGTGGCACCATCCTCCTCCACACTCTGCATATAGCAGTCCCATTCATCACCCTCCTCACCCTCATGGCACCCGCCCTTACCACACACCATCGTCGAGTATATCTCGTTCTGGTCTGCCTCCATCGTCCCCAGTTCAATCCCCAATGTCTCCCCCTGACGAAGAACAACGTGTCCGGAGTCGAGGACGAAGTAGATCTCGGGGAAGGCGAGTGTCATTCAAGCTCGACAGCGGGGAAGTCATTGGTGGTCGGGAACACAACATTCGACCCGAGCTTCAGCACAGCGGGCAAAAAATCTGCACACAACCTCTCGAAGTCAAGCGAGAGAAAGGGAAAGGAAAAGCAATAGATGAGTTTGACAACTCTTTGCGAATAGAAGATCGAGGCAGTCCTCCACAGCAGGTTGCCAGGGGACGGACACCTGGCCCACCCAATCACAAAAAAATTGATGTACCAAGGGGCAGGTCACTCAGCCGTCGATAGCAAAATATCTACTTGATATCTATTATTGATTATGTAGCGAGTGTTGTTTCCCGCCCCCTTTACTTAGCTCGCGACTCGAGCAACAGCTTCGACTTTTTATGCTTAGACCCATCTGCGCTCAAACATCTAAAGTAGCAACGTTTATTTGCAAGATGGACCCTCGCAGTATACCACGTATCACTGGTGCTGTACGAATACTCATTTTTTTGCTGGGTCAGATCTCCAACGCCAAATGCTGGTAGGAATTGGCGAGCATCATCAAGAGTGACAAAAAACCATGGCAAGGTAGCTCAAACTTATCGCAAGACTTTGCTATCCAACTGACTTGGAATTTTTCGTGCAGACTATCTGGTTGTCGATGTCCGTGACAGTGATTGGAAGGGAGGAAACATTAAGGGATCGTACAATCTCCCTTCCCTGAAATTTCAGTCTGGTGTCGACGAACTTATCAGCAAGACCAAAGGCGTGCCTACGGTAGTCTTTCACTGCAAATACAGCCAAGAGCGGTGCGGATTTCTTTCTTTTCTTCTGAACCTGCGTCAACTTTAATCTGATCGACATGTACTGTTTAAACAGTGGACCGGTCGCTGCTGGGGTAAAATCTTCCAACAAATTGCAGAGTGTGCCATAGCCGAAACACTGATGACAGCTTTACGACGCAAGACGATCTCTCCAAGAAGTGGAGGAATACAAGCAACAGCAAGTGTATGTTCTCCAGGGAGGATTCAATACGTTTGCCACGAAGTTCAAGGTCATTATTGACCTTGACGTTGAGGTTAGGTGCTCATTGATCTACTATAGGACGACCCTCTTCTGGTGGAAAATTGGGACGAGAATCCAGTAATTTGGTGATACGTGTCAGTTGTAGAATGTATGAGGCTTGTTAGAGAAGTGCTTCGCAGACGCTGCTTATCATTGTAAGATCCTCGTCGGTCTTAGACCCCTTCAGATATCCCGTCTTTTGGTTCTTTCTGCTTAATGAATCGCTTGGGCATCTCCTCGACTACCCTTGCCAGTCTCCGACGTTCAGCTTCCAAGTTCTTTTGGCAAACCGTCCTGGAATGAGTGAGCCATGGGTCGACCATTTCGTTCCGTGGACACATACCAGGTTCCCAGGGAAATGACCATGAAAGTTCCAACTGCCCAATTAGAGGCTACGAATGGGTCTGGAATTGACAGTGAAAACTGTGCACCATACAGTAACGACCTCACCCATACTGGCACTCATCGCTCGAATGAATCCTACACCTGCCCCGCCGGCGATCCCGCTCAGCAGACTATTTCGTGCACAAGGCATCTCTCCGAGTCGCTGAAAGTCATCGGTTACTGATATTCGCTAGCTTCGCAGTTTAGGCTGTTGCTCCTCTGCGTGCATCAAGGCAGAGCTTCGCACCTTGAACGCGATCCATACGTCTTGCCAGTAGTTACCAGTAGTCTCTGTCTTATAGGTTGGTCGTCGCAAACCCTCAGAGGGCTCCCCGGTTTCTGGTTGTCGATTCGAGGCAGCCTCACCGGACGTCATTGCATATTCCACTTGGACAAGTTGAAACCCGAGCTCAGTGTGGCTTCCTGCACGTGACGTCAAGTATTATTAATAAATTCCGTCTCATATATCTCATCTAATGTCCCTCAAGTACATGGCGTGGTGTATATAGATGTCCTTACAAGCGACCTCCTTAATTCTGCATCTTTTTAAAAAAAACTCTCTGGACTGAAAACCACGGGGGGTTCTTGGACAGTACAAGAACAAGGCAAACACGTTACCCCGGGCTCGGGAGAGTGGAGCCTCGAGGCAATGAAACATTTACAACGCTGGATGTTGGACTAACACGGACTTGCGACAACCAAGACTTCGTCCTTCAAGCAGTAGAAGGGAGCTGGAAAGAGGATTGTGGACGAGATCCCAAACCGCTCTACACAAGATTTCCAGTCAAGGATTGCCTGCACTGGAGCATGGAATGCATACCGTCTCGTATATCTTCTCGATCCACTCCATGTTTGCGACCGAGTCTTCGGAGGTCATCCAGGAGTTGGGTTCTCGGCCTTTAACCTGATCAACGAAGGCTTCCAGCTGATACCTGTACGTTGACCACCACTCCTCTCCTTTGAGGCCAGAGCTCGGGGAAAATTTGTACGCTTTTTCTGTTCGCGCCTTCCTTCCGACGGGGGCTACTTTGATGGTGTGGAATATTACAGGCATGGGAAAATTGAATAGTTCGACTGAGCCCTGCTCACATACCACTCGCACGGATACATTGGGCCATCGAGGAATGAAACCGAGTAGGTTAGGCACCGAGAAATCGCATGCAATCGTAGCCTTGACGGGTTCCCCTCCAGGGTTCGAAGGGGGGAACAGCAGAGCAGCCGAAGTCGCAGTGTCTATGCGGGCGTCCTTGTGAAATCTAACGGCGGATGCAGAGACAACAGCAATGGGATTGCTCTTTGCCAAATAGCGGACACAACTGAGCGGGTAACCTATTGTTCGATGTCAGACTCGCATCACTTGTCGAAAAGGGAATCGATACTTACATCCACAGTCCATCAGCGCGCCGCCCCCGATATCATAATTCATGCGGATGTTATCGTCGGTGACGAAACCTTTAGGGAAGCACAGAGCGGCATGGATTTCTGTTACAGTCCCCAACTCTCCACTATCAATTATTTCCTTGACCCGTTGTATAGTAGGATGGAACCTGGGTAGCTGTCAGCTTCGCCGCAATAACTTGGGTTCGCATGGCATGACTTGCCTATAATGAAATGCCTCCAAGAGCACAAGTCTCTTCTGACTCGCAAACTCAAACATGCGCCGGGTTTCTTCCGCCGTGTCACCACTTGGTTTTTCAACTAGAACATGCTTTCCGGCGGCGAGCGCCTTCATCGTCCACTCATAATGCAATCCATTAGGGAGCTAGAGCCGCGATGAAAGCAGGTCAGCGCATCGAGTTGTATGTATAAGGCCTGAGTGGCAGTGATTCTTTACCGCATTGTAAATAACGTTAATTACAGGGTCATCCAACAAGTCTTTGTTGCTGCCATCAACCAATAGGATCAATGTTGACAAACCATGGTGATATACCTTGATATCCATGTTGCCCTCCGTACCATTTCTTGACGCGGTATTTCTTTGCGAATTTCTCTGCCCTGTCGATGTCTCGGGCAGCAACCGCGTAGACCTCCACTTCAGCGTGGCTCTTTGCAGGCGTGATGAGAGCAAGAGGCGCGATCCTGGCCGCTCCCAAGATGCCGAACTTTAGCGAAGTGCTGTTGTCCGGTGCTCCCAAGGGTGCTGGTGGGTTGAGGAACGCCTTCTCAAGGGGAAGTCGTCAACTCCGCAGTAACTGACTTCACTCGTGACTCACAGCATTGATCCGCTTGAAAAGCCCAATGACCGATGCCATCGCTCGGGTTGACGCAAGAAGAGCTGTGCGAGTTCGTGTTCGTGGGGTTCCTTAATCGTCGACGGTGACCTCCACTGAATAATTTCCCGCGAACAGCCCAGAATAAACCTGATGTCTTGTTTCAATGAGTCCCGGACCCGAAAATAGCATGCGTCTATGTCGCCTACAGGTTGGGCGATGCATGTTTCTATAGATCTTAGCAGCATGAGGCCTTGAGGAATGGAATCCGGTCCGTCATACATGTGGATTTTATTGTCTGCAAAATTTTTTACCTCGGCGGCCTCGAGAGAACGGCGCTACGGCGTATTAAACGCTACTTCGTCGAACTGGCTCGACCGTCTTTCATAACAGAGGTGACTTGGCTCAGGGTGCGTCAGCATCAGCCGCCGTGAGAGACATCCAATTTGAAGGAGAAAGATAACAGGTTTGTCACTCCCTTGTACGGATAGAAGGCGGTTCTCGTTGCAAGCAGAATGGTAATGTGATCAAAATACTTTAAAGGATCGGCCGCGGTCGGGCGATTGCAACGGGGGGTATGGGATGGATTGGTCTAATTTAAAAGGATCTATCGACAAGTTCGGGTTGCTATCGTAATGGCCAGTCTCTTTGCCTCAGCTAGAGTGAAAAGCGGAGGTTCCTGACCTCACGATTTGCCTGATATGACTAGGTTCTTGGAGAATTTCGTGGTCAGAGACACGGGTGTGTAATCGGCACAACGTCGTTGGCTACAACTGGGTGGTCGAAATCATAGAAAATTCATATTAAATATAGAGAGTAAAGGATCACTGGTCTAATACTCACGACGGGGAAAGCTCATTTTTAACACGGCGCCTTCATGACAAGTCAGATGATGACGATGGCCCTAGGCGTCCACGTGCTTGGTCCATGGCACGATACATATTTACATCGTGGACTCAGGAAGACGGAACATTTTGAGAATATGAGGCATCGCCTTGCGAGTAAGAAGGATACACTCAGATTGGGATGCCTCCGTTCCAGACGCGGCCTCCGATTTCCTATCATCAGCAACATTTCCGGTTGTTGATTTCTTTTCCGACGACCTCGATGCTAGAGTAAGTGGTGGGAAGTTTTGAGATACTCTCGAGGACGAAGCGAGTGACGCATATAGCTTATCGAGCTCTCTGCTTGGATCTGGCTCAATAGACCCGTGGTCCAAGAGAGAAGACAGATATTGCGAAGATCTATAAGCTGTGTCAGAGACCACCAAAAAATTAGGGGAGGGGCAGTGCGTTAAGATAGTACATTGCAAGAAAGGGCACGAAGCAAGCTGACCTCTGTAGTGTGACCACGACCTCCAGACACAAAAGAGGAATGGCAAATTAGGTATCAGCGCTGCAAATAGGAGGAAAGTTGAGAAATAAATATGCATGTAGAACAGAGAGTGCGTACGTATTAGTGTGATCGGAACAGTGAAGGGAGCGACAAGCATCCAGAAATAAAACCCCCTTCGATGTCGTGGTCCACGACTCGCCAAAAATGTCTCCAAGTGAGCAAGAGGTGGATGCAAAGAGCGATCCTCCTCAACCGTCAAGCAAGCGGGATATAAAGAAGGGGGGTAGATGAGTGGGACCTATGTGCAGAACGGAAAGTTGCTAAATTCCGACACCAGGCTGGAGCAGAAGAAACATGCATACCGTCGGGAGTGAACGTAATTGACTTGCGTATTCCCTGGCATCGTTGACTTGTTTATTGGTCCCGATGACGGGAACGGTGGGCCCCAAGGATGGATCAACATTTCTGAGTGCCAACTCCTCAAAATCTATCCGATTAGCTATGCGTTCACCTAATTCATGAGTCCAGAGCTGCTTTGTGTGAATCGCCCTTCTCGCAACCTTTGACAAAAACACACCCACCTTCCAGCTGCCTTTCTGTGCTTTCCCCAGACTAGCCCAGAGATCCGCAGCTTTGTTCGTCACATTCTTCAACACTTTTGTGTGCCACGAGAGGTCACCTTCACGGCCACCAAACGGCGAAATCAGGTCGAAATGATAAAAAACCAGCATAGTGTCTGTGCCGAAGTTGGGAAACGGTTTTATTTTGGCATCCCGAGATACTCTGACCCTGGCAAGGGGAAGCGCGATGATGCGCATCGAGTGTGCTCCCTTCGGGAGTATGTTCATTGGAGGCTGTCAGCATCAGTCGAACACCGTCGACATAGCAAGCACGTGATCGAATACCAATTAACACCGACAAGTCGACTTCGACCAAGACACGCCGCGTCGAACGATCCTTGCCATGAATTCACCTGATCCTGGCTCTCCCATATCCACTGATACATCTGGATCACCACCCCCAGATGACTTTCAGTTTTCGAATCGCGATCAGCAGCAAATCCTGAGCCCTGCCGACGCTCGTTTGCTCAGCAATATCTCATCTTCATTCACTTCAGCATCGGGTTCATCGAAGCGCCGTCTTCCCGGAGGGTCTTCCTCAGAAGGCCCGCAACGTCGAGACCCGAAATCAAGGAGGCGAGATGATGCTTTTGGTTCCGCAAGTGGCTCAAGGAGAGTGGTCAATGAGGGGCAGGTCGCCCACCCGGGAGATAGGGGTGTCGCTCTGGGCCAGTCAAGGGGGGATTACACCTCCCGCCGGGACAAAGAAGACCTCATTGATTTATCTTTGGTGGAGCAGCTAAGGCAAGGTCAGTTACGATGCCGTTGACGTCTATTCTTTCTTCCTCAATTTCCTCTTCTCTTCGCTGGTCAGACTTCGGAGATCCATTCCTGGACTCTGGTTTGAAGCAAATCAGCTGATCAGTATCTGTACTTTTACAACATCCTCGTGACTCAAGTCGGTGAACATCCTCCAACCTCGTCATTATCTTGCTCCCTCGTCCCTGGGTCGGCTGCAGTGTTTCTTGTGGTCCTCTAGGAACACGACACGAGTATGTTAATTAATACTTGAGGCTGAAACCGGTATCACATTTACTGTTGTATCCGGTATAGAGCATTTATGTCTCCTAACACTGTATATCTTCAACCTGAGGGTGGACTCCGCTTTCCCGAGGTTACGCTTTTTGGGACGGCGGTGACTACACTTTTTGAACCATCATGGCATCACCAAATATGCATTCCTGACTTCGTAACCTTGTCATTCACCTCACTGTTAGCGCCAAACTCCTTTCCTGCGGCGTTACGTATAGCGGCCCATACCCCAGCCTATCGGGCACCTACCCCGCTATCTTGCGCTGTGCCCTTGGCAGTTCATAACACATACGAACAGTCGATAGGTTGACTTCTTCATGGAGAACGGTTTCGTTGTCATGAAGAATTGTTTCACCAAAGTGAAGCTGCAGAGTTGACTGAGAATATCTGGGACCGTCTTTGTCTTGACTCTAATGATACGAGCACCTGCGGTAAGGAACATATCCACAATGCCACGGCACAGGCGTGGGGATGTTGCCAGCTTTACTTCAAGGGCATATCTAACACAGTGCATGTGGAAAACCGCCAAGGAGTGGCGGTAAACACTAACGGATGGAAACAGAGCGTGAAGAGCGATGGGATTGAAGAGGGAAAGGAACAGATGCTCTACGGCTGTGGACATGTCCCCTGTATATGCTATCTGGTCAGAATAGTATAGTATGGGAGAAGGGGAAAGGCATGTAAAGAGTAAGCAGTTGGGCTTACAGCACGCTTGTTCTGCGCCTCGTACCACAGTCGCCAGTGATCTCAAAAAACTTGGTACAATTCTTGACGTCTTAGAGATGAGAATAGTGCCCAGGGTCATCCTTGAGATCTGCATAGAGGGAGTGAATGACATGCTCGTCGGGAGAACGTCTTCGGGACTTCGCGACTATGTCGATACCGTCAGGAACGATAAAAGGGCCTCCTCTATGAGGCTTGATGTCTAAGAAGACGGTAATAACTGGCAGGGCCTGCTCTGGCAAGCCCAGATAATGGACCTTCGCGCAATTTTATGTTCCAATCTGCAAATTCTCTTTAGTAGGGTCCTACGGAGAAATCACCATCAATACACCAATCATCGAGGTCGACGGCGTCGATCTTCTCAAGAGCTTTAGTCCCAAGGTCCACAATGAAAGAATCGCCCAACGGTCCGCCGGGCTGATCAATGCATTCCTCGCCATCGAGGAGCTCCTTCGTGATCTCCACACCTAAGTCGGCGATGTTCTTCTACTCCATCCCCTCATGCTCCACTCGGCTTCGGAGAACCACCACGTATCCCGTTTCATCACGAATCCCCCAGTTCCATTCAAAGAGCCACTTCATTCCAATCGAGGGGAACCCTGAGCCGGGCCCCAGAGATAAATCCATTACCACGATCATGTAACACCCGTCCATGGCGTCGGAAACTTTGCGCCGCTCTTCTGCCATTATTAACGGCGAATATGGCTTAGCAGTGGGTGAGAAATCTACCCAAACGTTGTGATTAGCAGTTGGCGGCCCCCTCTGCTCATTTCTCCCGTGGAAAACCGAATGTCAGCTGAAACACAGACATGCGAGACGGTGGATCCGCCCAATTATGTACTTACCGCGTAGAGATCCTTAACTTGCCAAATCTGACTTAGTCCAGGATTTCAGGGACTGGCTGGTTATGCACACATAATGAGATAACGTACCATTCCCCAGATTGCACGTTGGTCTCGTGGTTGAGGCGAGCGAGGAAACGGACCCTCGTCTCGTCAGCACGCCAGCAAGCACACCTCGGTCCGAACCAAACGCATTTTTGCTCACCCGAGCTTTCCCCGCTGGCGTCCAGAGACCACGCCGGAAGACAGCGGTCGCCTACATTGTTTTACTGTCCGTTGCAGCAGCTAATCGCCAGTATGGTTAACGATTACATGCAAACACCTCACCTGTGAGTCAAATCCTTTATCATTCGTCTCGCTGAAATCATGACATCGGAACAGCCGACCAGGTGGACTTCATGGAAAACGGCTATGTTGGGATTCAACAAGCTTTCAGCAAGGAAATGGCCGACGACTGGACTAAAGAGCTCTGGATCCGTCTTGCCGACGACAAATCAACATGGCCCACAGACAAGGATCGTATCCACATGCCTGTACATAACCGGGAAGATGAGAGCATGAGGCACAAGCATGATAGTGAACCCTGGTTTCACAGTGGAAATGTAGGCTTGGGGAGCAATGACAGAACCCCTTGGCGGCGAAGACCGTATCGCTGAAGACAGCGGCTGGTGGAAGGACTTTTTCATTGTCAGCTTGGAATCGGAAGAACTTGCATGTCAGACGAAATCACTGCACCCTCACGATGTGGACAGCTGGCATGTCAGTGGTGACCTCTTCTCGAGTCTCCTTGACTAGCGGCACTGCATAAATAGGCTGACACGAGGCTCCTAGGTTTACTTCCTCGACTCGCCTGAGCAAGGACTACTCATAACCCCCATCTTCTCGGATATAAAACCCCGTGGCGGTGGTACTTATATCTGTCCCGAGGGGATCGATATGACTGCGAAGCTCATCGTGCACCCGAAGGAATGCTCCCCAGCCCGTGACTGTGCATGACCCCTTCGAACTCGACCTATGCAAATCCAAGAGATGACCCTGCTTTCTGGTCCCATCTGCACGATATAAAGAGATGCAATAAGTAGTTGTTGAGGTGACCGGGGAGGTCGGCGACGTCGTACTTCTGCATCCGCTGGTACTCCACTCTGCATCAAAAAATTACCTTCGTATTCTCAGAGTCATCACGCACCCGTGGCGTTAAAGGAACCCTTCAACTTCAACTGAGAACTACAGCTTGGTGGAGAAGAAGACTTTGAAGGCTCTGGACGTTGACCAGCTTGATTACGGAATCACTACCGAACGCCGTCAGATTGTACCCGAGAGGGTAAAGATTCAGCAGCAGATGCCTTGAAGAAGAGAATTGAAGAGGCTCGCAGAGCTTACTGCATCGACTTGGAAGCAACACTCTGCCGTGACTTTTCCTGTTCTCATTCCCGTAGCGCAGCTTTCGAGCTTCAGTACACAATGCCTGAATCAATAAGTGCGGGTACATAATAATGTACCATGGGTGTAGTCTATAACTCGAAAAAACTACATACTGGAAGTGGCTGTGCGCTCGCTCTTCCTTGTGTGAATGATTGAGAAGACCCGTTAGCATACCAGCGAAAGGCGGCAAGCGCTCATCGAGTAGTATCGCAATCAGTTGACCTTCACGTTGACAGGGTCTTCCAGTTTGCATGTTTTCCAGTGCGTTTCAGAATGTCGTCGCAATGTCTCTCGTTTTGGGAGCGGCATCCTACGGGGTCGGCCTCGCTCCGCTATCCATGCCACTTTCCAGTACGTATGCGAACAAACGTAGGTGTGGAAGCTCAGTCTAATAGACGGGTCGTAAGAAAAACAACTCTCCATGATGTGCAACCTGGGAACCGGGCTACTCATCGGCACTGCTCTTGGAGTGATCCTGCCCGAGTGAGTCCTCTTGCCACATTTTGCGCTTTGAGCTTGTCTGGTAATATTCGTCATTTCAGGGGAATCGAAGAACTTGTGGCCGACGCTAACTGGGAACGGAGCTCTTACTCTTTCGGCATTGGGATCCCGATCCTACTGGGGTTTGCCTTGATGTTTCTTTTGGAGGAATACACAACCTCCCATGGACTGCTACTGCCCCATTCTTCGAATTCTCAGCCTGAAGGGTTGACTTTTGATGTTGACTTAGAGGAACGAGGACCTCCCCCTAATCCCGAGGGCCCTCCCCCGCGCCACGTTGAAACCAGTGGCATCCAGCGGGCCTATCCATTATCATTTGGTTTGACCATACACGC
Source organism: Boletus sp. MG95 (assembly GCA_003313155.1). Classification (NCBI taxonomy): domain Eukaryota; kingdom Fungi; phylum Basidiomycota; class Agaricomycetes; order Boletales; family Boletaceae; genus Boletus; species Boletus sp. MG95. The sequence goes on from QGOH01000668.1 coordinate 28,139, forward strand.
ACTCGTGGATGGGTATGCATTAGGTGTCTCTGCGTCTAATACGCGTTCCCCCAGCTTGTCGCTCATCGTCTTTATTGCGATCATTGTCCACAAAGGTATGGTGCTCTGCTTTTGCTGTTTTATTAGCTAACTATACATGGAATAGCACCAACTGCGCTCGCTCTGACCACCGCACTTCTTGCAAATTCGCTTTCTGTGACGGACTGCAAGAAGCATCTGATTTACTTCAGCCTCGCGACTCCTGTGAGCTCAGTTTTGTCGTATGGTCTCCACGCCTTCCACTCCGAGAATCGCAATACTTGGTCAGGGGGCGCGTTGCTATTCAGCGTGAGTGATTTGAAAGGCACTCGAACCTTACTGCCTCATGCAGTCCTGATTTGTAGGGGGGCACGTTTCTGTATGTGGCTTCGGTGGTGCAGCCCATATCAGGTCATGCATCAGAATCGCCTGCGAACGAGATTGGAAAGACGGCTCGCACTTTACTACTCATGGGGGGGATGTTTTTTCCCGTACTAGTTAGTCGGTTGGTGGTGCACGGCTATTGAATATACAGACCGCTGAGTGTTGTGCGAGCTTAGATAAATGTATGCATTACTAAGCTATTGTACAAGCCGCGCTCGGCCGAGACATAAATAATATATTCGCTATGTCCCCCAGAATGTAGGAATACATACGATTAACAATCCATTCAGTACACTAGTATAATAGACAGTGTAGTATAGGGGAAATATTAGTCGTCCTGATTCTTTCCCCACCATCTCGCTTCGACTCTCACATCGTATACTCTGCGCAAAACTGAGATATGTATTGTAACTGTGGACGCTTATTTTATTCGGTCGAAGCGAAGCGTTGATGTGCTCACGAACTGGGGGTGGCCCAACTCGTTGTAGTTTATCCATCGACCATGTCATCGCCCGGAACAGGCTCTGAAAGTGAGAGGGAACCTACACCTCCGCCACCAAAGCGGGCTCGTCAGTCTGGGTCCCCAAGGACTGCGAGCAGCGCTTCGAATGTCAAGAATAATTCTATCCCCCCCACTACTAGTTCTGCTTCTACCTCGTCGATAATGAGCAACTCTCCTAATTTGCCTCCACTCGCTGTCTCGATCCTAGGCGTCGAACCACTCGACGAGTTCATCAAGGAGATTGCAGATTTTGTGCATCACATGGTCACGACCAGACCCAACATGGGTCCCGACGCGAAAGTGGAGGTGGAAGCTAAGCTTGGCGTCCTCAGAGACCGAACGACTGGAAAGAGGATATCCTTGCCAGTGCTGGTGGAAACGAGTGCGTAATTGGACGCCGTCATATTTTACGCGCGATGCTGACATTGCCATGCCTCAGTCCTAGTCCCGGATGGAATTGATATGCGTTTCGAATCAAACATGTCGGCTGTTGGTGTTTACGTCTGCGGACAGCGACGCGACTAGGTGAACTCATTCTGGATATTTCAGGCGCAACACAAGCACTTCAATACGATTCTTAACGAGCTACAACATAGATCTTCCGACCCCTCGCACCCAGCATCTCCGCTAGAGTACAAACACTTCAAATTGGTGGATTCCTTCTACACATCCGACAATCCTCGTGATCGTGAAAAGATTCGTGTCACCCGTGAAGAGAAAACGGGAACGGTCATCGAAATCACGAAGAAGGTGAGGTTGGGTGACCTTAACATACATTCCCCAAAGCGGCTGGCCGACTGGAGGGTCAGTGTCAATTTGGAGGTCCCGGGTATGTTGAACTCCTAGCTTGCACTTGCAGAAACTCATAACTACCCAAGTGCCCCACCCCGTAGGGACGCCGACACTCGCGAGAAGAAAGGATAGAATATGCTACTCGCACGAAGAATTTAATATTGACCTCACGCAGGTAGTATCTAACGCAGGTCCTAGCAGTCCAGTGAGTACGACATTCTCATAACAATTTACCGGCCTTCATTGGGTTCTTCGATCAGCCTGAGACGCTACACGAATTGGAGGTGGAGATCGCACGGTCTACATTACTGTTGTCGACAGCGTCGAAGCGAGGGGATCCAAACGTGCCGGAACACGAACGGAACGCATTTGATGAGCTAATTCGGTCGTTTGTGAACAATGCTCGGATTCTTGTCAAGAATGCTAGCGAAGGATGGCACTAAACATGGCTCTCGGCAGATGCATGCGGGCTTTACGGACAGGAAAACTCGTGGTCAAGTCACACATACGATACAGGGTACCAGAGCATTAAAGAGTTTAGAGTAGCATGACAAAAGAGCAGAGCAGTTCAGACACCAATGATTTCGACCAAGTCACCGTCCTCTAAATCGGCATCCCCGATTTCCGCATCAGAGTCCATCTTATCTCCATCGACCATCAAGTGTGGAAGAGGAGTGGACCTCTTTCCAGTTCCGCTTGTGGATGCAACACGAGGGTGGCTGTCAGGCAGCCCTACTGCTTTGAGGAACGCCTTTACAATCGTGCCACAAGTTGTAGTCGGGCGAACGGTGAGAGGGACAGTCTTGTCCTTGGTGGCCGCGGACCGGAGTACTAGCTTAATCGTGTCTCCTCCAGTGGACTCGGCTTCCGACTCGTTATCAGATTGTGGCACCGCAGACGGGGAACATCTTGATGTCGCATCTTGGTGAGATGGAGACGGCGCCCGGTTACTTCGCTGCGCACGAATATGCTCGGCAGTGTGTTTATCACATGCTTCTATTTGTACCAATCAAGTTAGCAACTTCGACGGCCTTCGGGTGACGTGAACGGACCAAGTTCTCCCTCCGCCCATATGTGAAGACTATGGGGCGTTCCTGAAGCAAAGACGCGTCTGTGGTCGTGACTGATCACGAGCTGATCTGCCATAACCCCGGCCAGGTCAGCGACCCCATCGAACAACTCTCTAAATGTATCATGCTAAATCGGTGTTGGATTGGTCGATAAGAGGCTATGCAGCGAAAGGGGAATACGCACTCGTCTCATTTTGAACGTCCAGCATTGCTCCTGAGCAGAAGGGTTGAGCGGGTGTGGACGCCAGCAAACCTTGATGTTGACGGCTTCGGGCCCTCCCGCGCGTTCCGGATCGATATGAGCGTGCTTCGCTTGTTGCCTGGCCGCTTCGGCAATCTTTGCGAGTTCTGGGTCCAAGTCTATCGCATCGGTCGAGTCATCCAGAAAGAAGGTAGGGGAGGGAGGACGAGGTTGGATTGCGAGTGCTTGTCTGAGATTGGTATGTGAACAAAAGCGATAGTAATCAAGCAACGAACTCCAAACCTGACCAGATTCATCGCATTTGCGCGCTGATGGGCGGGTAGTTCCGGGGGTGGTGTGATCGATTTAGAGTGGCTCCTCTCCCGCTTGCGCTTATTGAGTGACGCGTTCTCCTGAGGGTTCCTGTGTGTGTGTTCGACGATCTGAATATCATCGTCTTCGTTATCTGAGGAGAGTCTAGATGGAACAGATCAGGGGATCTGACAAAGACCGGGAGGCTCGAGGGACAGTCCCAAGGACCTCGCAAGGCACGGCGATGAGGGATGACTCAACCAGCGGGGCCCGAGACAAAACGCGTGAGTGCAATTAGATTCATAGACGTACATTCTAGCTACATCCGTGCCCTGCCAACGGGGGCAGTCGTTCTGCTTGATCGGCTTCTTCTTCTTCCGGGTTCTCGGAGAGGACACGTCCGCTGGGTCATCTGGATCCCACTCATCTTCGGGCCTTGTGAATGGTGTTGCCTCTTGCGGGCGATGAGTTTGATGCGGGAGAGACGCGGCGGCACTTACTTGCGGCGGACTGCTCGAGCTGCCTCCAGTGCTGGGCTGTTCTTCCCCTGTTCCTACGAAAGAGATCATCCTCGTCGTTGACAGTGTTGATGACTTGAGCTTCACCGCTGACCTCTGGCTGTCTCGAGACCAGACGGGGTCGTGGTCGCGGACGGGCCAGCTGCGCCATTCGTCAATGACAACACCCCGTGGGAACTTCAGCCTCCTTAGTCCTGATATTGTCACACACCGCGTCACGTCACGTTCCCCCCATGTCCGATAAGGTCGTCTTCAAGAAATCCACGTCGCGTCCGTCTCAGCGCGCGAGGGGCGTCGACGTTGACCCCGACAGCGGCGAACCATCCTCAGCGAATACGCTCATCACCCTCCCATTGAAGCTCAAGTCAAAGGCAAAGCGCGCACAACCAAAGTCCCGACTCAGCTTTGGCACCGATGACGAGGTAAGTCTGTTGCGGCCCAGTTCGCGTCTAGAGGCCTCATCCAGCGCGCGTTAGGCCGCCGAGGAACCCTCATTTCAGGTTAAAAAATCCAGCCTCAGCCGCAAACTTACCCTTGGCTCACATCCAACGTGTGTATCGACTGACCTGTCGTCGTCTGCGCACTCACCCTTTGTCTCAAGTTCCCTACTTCCCACATTGGACCAGGCCACCATTAGCACTCGTTCCAATGGTGCACCGGTCTATGATGAGGCCTACCTCTCTGAACTCAGAGCCAGCACATACTCCGCTCGACCATCCACCAACAATGACATTTACGATGACGATGCGGATGCGGATGCACCCATGACTGCAGATGAGACTCTATTGGAGTTTTTAGGATCCCCAGGCAACATTTACGTTCCCCGTCGCGGAACCTCGTGCTAATATTTTCCCAGAGGCTACTGAAACGGTCATCCCTTCCCAATCAAGGATTGCGGCTGCAAAGGAGCGGCGAGAACATCTGCGTGTTGGTACTGCAGAACAAGAATACATTTCTTTATCTGTCACAAAACGGGCCGACATCTCTCAAGGCCCTCATCCTGAGAGCCGCTTGATGCGAGAAGAGGATGAAATAGGGGAAGGCGACGATGGTAGGTGAGATCTCCGTTCTATGGGATTATTCTTGCTCATTCGTATCTTTCAGAGTATGCGGAATACACCAGTGCACAAGAAAGGATAGCATTGGGGAAAAAGGCGCGGAAAGCTGAGGCCACGAAACGCAGAGACACCATGAAGGAAATGATTTATGAGGTGTAAGTACTTCCCTCCTCCCCGTACTTTGTTTAACGCCGTACATCAGCGTAGACGAAGACGAAGAAACCCTCGAGTGGGAGAGAGAGCAACTGCGAAGAGGCGGTCATGACCCTGCAATGGCCGCGGAGCCGACTCCGGTCAGGCAAGTCTACATGGCTGCTCGAAGTATATCTGTCATTCGTTCTATTGTACATCTACTTACACCTGCCTAGTCCCACCTGCAACTGACCTACCTGCCCTTGGACTAGCCGTTGAACGATTTCAGCGATCATTGGCCTCATTGTCTGATTCCCATGCTTCGAACACTGACGCCATCACATCCCTCGCAGAACAACGTACCGAACTCGATACGCGAGAAACGGAACTCCGTTCAATGATTGCCGCTGCAGAGTCGAAAAGAGGCTGGTTCGCGGAATTCAAGGACTGGGTCGAGAGTTTGGCCGCTTTCCTTGATGAAAAGGTCGCGTTGCTCTTCTCGACGCGCAGTAATGCTGACTCGACGTCTTCAGTTCCCTAGGCTCGAGAAACTGGAGGAGGAATATCTCTCGATACTGAAAGAGCGTACCGAGATGATCGCGCGGCGGCGCAGTGCCGACGAAGAGGATGATCTATCCGTTGTATATGGCCCAGTCCCTAAATCCTCCGCGGAATCAGACGTCGTTGAATTGCGTCGCGTTGTACCTACGTCAAACTCCATCGTACTCAGAAAAGAGCGGCGCATAGCCAGAGTGGCAAGACGCACCCGTCGACACGCCACCAAGATGCCGTTGGATGCTGACGACCGTGAAGAAGGGTACTCAACTGACTCATCTCTGACCCAGTCCGATGCTCTCGATTATCGCCAGGCCCTTGAAAGGATCACTGCGGACGGTAGAGATATCTTATCTGATGTCCGATCTGTCGAATTCAAGGACCCTAAGTGTGGCCTTGCAAAATGGTTTGGCGAATGGCGTGAACGTTATGCTGACAGTTATATTGACGCCTGGGGCGGCCTTGGACTAGTGGGAGCTTGGGAGTTTTGGGTGCGACTCGAACTTTTGGGATGGAGCCCATTTGAGGTATGTTCGTTTTTGCCCCCTGACATAGTCCTGACACCATGTGACACTCGCAGGGGAGTCTGGATCGATTCTCTTGGTATTCATCTCTATATCAATATTCTCGCCCGCTAGGTGGGAATGAAAAGAGTGATGAACCGGAACTTGGACCGGACGGCGACATTGTTTCAGCGATGGTTTCCACTGCGGTCGCACCCCGCCTTTGCAAAATGCTCGAGGCTGGGGCACTTGACCCCTACTCCGCGAGGGATGTCCGGAGCATGATAGATCTAGCCGAACAAATTGAAGTTTCTATTGGAACGGACAGTAATAAATTCCAGGTGCTGTGTTGTTCGTGATGACCACGAACTAGTGGATTTCTAACATTGTGCGGATCTCTAGATGATGTTGAAATCCGTCCACACCGTTTTCGACAATGCTACGTCCAACGCGGAGGATTTGCTAACCCCTTTTGTCAAGATGAATTGTTCCCCCTTTGACCCGGAGGCGACGCCTGCCCGACAGCGTTTACTTTCCCGAGCCATAAAACTTTTAGAGAACATCTTACGATGGCGCAAGTATGCTGGTGACAAGCACGCCATTGGCAAACTTTGTGCGCGGCTTGTAAATGACTGTATACTTCCGATCGCCAAGAGTGGCTGGGAGGTCGGGGGTGAACGAAAAATCCGCCAGGTAATTAATGAGGTTTCTTCCTTGTCGTTCAATCTTATATTATTTATAGGTGATAGCCATGCTACCACAGGAGTTAGCGAGCTCAGTAAGAGCAACGTTGACCGCATTCACCTAAAGTCGTAATAGCATCAGTGTCTTGCCTGGACATTTTAAAAAATTGAGTACGTCTATTCAGCCAGATACAGTGTTATTGCGGACGCCGAGCCTCTACTATGCCCCAATACGATGATAATGAGGTTCAGCCGTCACCCACATTATCACCGTTGGCTGCTCGGGAGATGAATATGAAGCCTCAATGACCACTCATGCTCGATCTTTTCGGCCACTTTTCGCCCTCTTCCGCATGGGCGGTTCGTTCCGCTGTCAGACACCCCAATCAGGATTTCTCCCATTCAGTCTCCGGATGCGAAGGTTGTGCGACTTACGTTTCGCTACCCTGGTTATGTTACTTGAAGTAGTATTTTTTCTGGAAGATTGATGTCACGACAGCATAATTGATTTGCGGCCACCCGTTCACCCCGATAGCGTCTGTCGGCCGCTTTCCTCTCTAGACGGTCTTGGTCCCAGACTAAGTTACAGGTCTATCCGCGGATTTCCACGTTGGTTACGGGCGGGTCGGATTGTGTCTGCCTACCCCCCACCGTTTCGACTTCTCGAAACGGAACCTCCGTTGTACGTCACATGTTGTTTTAGCAGATATGTCCCACATTCATAAAAATGTCATGAAGGTGGCAGTCTTCAGAACTCATCCTGGCCGAAAAATTGTCACGTCAGGGAAACGGTGACTAACCTTGACCGTTCTATTCACTATTCTTGGCTCTCGCTATCCGCTATCGCAACCACGAGATGCCATCTCGGGCGCGCCGCACAACCCGCACAAACCTCGAACAAAGCCCGGGCCACCGAACTGGTTCATCTCTTTCTTGCTGGCGGTCCTCGGCTCAGTTGAACGAGGATTAGCTTGATGAGGTCAGTACCGTAGTTGGCTAATCTTGCCGATTACGCAGGTGATGATCCGCTCGGTTCGCCATAACCAACACGCCCCGCAGGCTTGCACCACCTGTGTCATCGTTTTACTCGTTCAGTGACACAAGTTTCGTCAACTCTTCGAATTTTTTATGAAAAAAACTCTCCGATTGGTCAACGAGAGGTACATCTACGGATCGTCTATACGCCTATTTGGGTCAACTATTTACAGTTTCGGTCGACAGTACCGGGTGCCAGCGGGCGGCTCAAGTGTCTATCGGTATATTGGGCAGCCTTCCGCCTATAAAAGACACTCGGGAGAGCTTTGTCCCGTGTGCTAGACTACTCCTCCCTCCCTCTTCCATCACTCCTTTTCACTGCATGGCTGGAATCGCCGAAAAGCCCATGGCACGCCTATCTGAGACATCCAGCATGTCTACTCGCCAGCACGACCTCAATGCACAAAATTTTATTGCTTTCGCAGACTGTGAACACTGTACGCGGTATCCCAACCGTTGGTCAAGGATCAGGTTGGTTAGGCTTTTGAGATCTCGGCTCTGCTCATACCTCTCATTAGGGAATACATACGAGAGCCAGCTGCTGAATTCCTTGGAACCATGATCCTTGTCATCTTCGGTTGCGGTGGTGATTGTCAAGTCGTTCTATCATCCAGCCCCACCGTCTCCTCTAGTCCCAAAGGGGTCAGTCTTGAGAACCAGTAGTAGACTGTTCAACGTTGACACCTTCATGGTAGGGATATCTCTCTCTCAACCTGGGTTGGGCTATTGGTAGGAGGTTTTACTGTCACGTAGGTAACGCATCTCAGACATCCGGCAGGTGTGGCCATGGGCGTATGGGCCTCCGGTGGAATTTCTGGCGGCCACATTAACCCAGCGGTGCGTCGCATTGGGCCCAATATGTTGTCATGCACTTATTTCACACTAGGTCACTCTTGCCATGGCGTCTTTCCGCAAATTTCCTTGGAAGAAAGTCCCCTTCTACATTATAGCCCAGCTTCTCGGAGGTATTTGTGGTGCTGGTATCGTTTACGCCAACTACTACCATGCCATCAACCTCTACGAGGGTGGGGCAGGTATCCGTACTATCTCTGGCACTGGCGATCTGTTTGGGACGTATGCGGTGTGTGTTGCAAATCCTCGGTCGACAATTTGGTCTAATCATAATTTGAAGGCGGACTACATGACTTCTGTTTCTTGCTTCTTTGCTGAGGTTAATTCCACTTTGATTTATACACCTCACATGAGCTCACACATCACCAGTTTTTGGGAGCCGCTATGTTAATCATTGCGATCTTTTCCGTAACGGATAAGCGAAATGGCCCACCTCCACCGGGCCTTGTCCCTCTGGCACTCTTCTTCACCATCCTTGGCATAGGACTCGGCCTCGGCATGGAAACAGGATATGCAGTCAATCCTGCCCGTGATCTCGGTCCGCGTATTTTGACAGCCATGGTCGGTTACGGAAAAGCTGGTACGCATTTCATGCTTCACATTGACAGCGAGTCCCATCCTCCCCAGTTTTTGACTTTAGGAATCAATACTGGATTTGGTGCCCAATACTCGGCCCGATTTTGGGTATGCAAATCGGAGCTTTGGTCTACGACACCCTCATCTACACTGGTTCGGATAGCCTCGTCAACAAGCCGTACGTGTTAAAAGGTCATGGATTGCAATTCTCTCGTCGACAAAGATCTCCCTTTTTTTCAGGAACCAGGGGGCCGAAAGGAGGCACCTCGAAAGCTGCGCTCAACCCAAGAAAGTACATGCAGGTGCTGACGTTGTTTGATGAATTCTTGTCCCCGTTTTCCCAAAGGTTTGTCAAATGGACGATGTTATGCTCTATTAGTATCACAATGCTGTAGTACAACATGGTGGTCCTCGACAGATGATGCATGATGCATAATGCATGATGTGTCGCTTGCAATATCCAGGGCGATAATTTACGAAAGTTGACTGACCGTCATTACACTACAGCCAGGGCCTAGTTCCGATGCTCATGGACTCGAGCCTGATCAACTTGTTTACCGATCAACAGCTTAGCTTTCTGTTCATGTGAGCGGTTCGGGCTTCTGTCAACACGTGGAGATACAGAGCATTGAACCACTGGTCATCCCTGAGTTAATGTTATGTTCAACTGACGAGCACTGCAGGTGAAAATCTCAGGTGATCAGCATTCTTGGTCATGTGTGCGGTCGTCTCGTCAGTTTTCAATTCTGACTTTAAGCTTGACCATTGCACGTGATCCAAAAACCTGGTTTCAACTGGCTGTGCGCTTGTCAAGTCAGAGTCACGCTTCCGATGGGACGACTCGGATCTTGTACCGATGCCACATGTATTTCTCCAGGGGGGAATCCCCGAGACCTAGGAAGGTATCGATGAAACCATCAGTACTCTGGTATCGAACGGTGAGTTATCAAGCGTCTTGTCAGCGAGGTAGGTGTATCAGCACCAGTGCCACTACGATGTCTCACGACGCGATCAAAAAGTTAAAAGTATGTCAGCTGGAGAATGGGTGCACGCAAAACACTGAGACCTCATGTAGTTATTGCATGCCTCCCCACGAATGAGGTGAAAGCATTGGGCTTGGCTTCCCTTACTCCTTCCCCGATCAGACTCTAGTATATGCTGCGAGAGCCATTCGCTTGGAACTTTGATCTTGGTCTTGTCCGGGAACAGCGTTGATTGCCAAGTTTTCCTTTCAATGGACTCAGATGTCGTGTCTATGAGCTATTTCGTCGATTGTTAGCTGACACGGAGGTTTGATATCGTTGTCAAGAACTATCTTTCCCTCAATTTTGGCTGGGCAGTAAGTCAGTAGTTCCATGCGTCTTACGCATCGAAAACTATTCTCCTTTAGTGTTACTTTTGGAGCATGGGCATCTGTTGATATATCGGGTGGCCCGTGGCCACATGAATCCTGCGGTAACAAGTCAACTCCTACGACATCGACCGCGCTCTGATTCGCTGTCTGGTCACCGTTGCTTTAGCTACCTTTCGAGGAAGAAGGTTCCGATTTACATTCACGCACAGCTTCTAGGAGGTATATGCGGCGCAACTATCACATACGCGAATTACTTCCATTCCATCAACGTCGTGGAAGGTGGCCCCTCTATCAGAACCATCGCCGGCTCGGGGGGCCTATTCTTACTCTGTGCGAGTGACATCGTGATGAATGCAGGAGACCAAGGGCTAACATAATCACATACGATAGGTCAATATACTCAGCCCAATATCATGTTTCTTCACCGAGGTATGTGTTTCTGTTCGGACAATGTCCCTCGACATTTACAATGTATCAAGTTCGTGGCGTCTGCTGTACTCGCGACTAGTGTGGTTGCTGTAACGGATAAGGGAACAGACCCCCGCCTGCCGGTCTGCTTCCCCTATCATTGTTCGTTCTCGTGCTTGGTATCGGTGCTGCGATGGGATTGAACACAGGTTACGCATTGAACCCCGCATGAAACCTAGGTCTACGGCTATGGTGGGTTACGGACGTGCAGGTAAGCACCGAGCAGTGTGGATTGGCTTTCCGGGCCGTTTCCTGCTGAAAACTCGCTTCCAGTCTTTGATTATCGGAACCAGTACTGGATCTGGGCCCCGTGATTGGTACGCTGCCTGGTGCCTTGAGATACGACGACCTCTTGATCTACACGGGTGGTGATAATATCGCCAATAAACCGTCGGTGCTAAATCACCTTTCGGCTCGATTGGTGAACGAGTGCTGACCACGACAGATACGGAGATGCACGACTCATGAAGCGACATCTTGGTGTGCGAGTGCAGGGGCGAGGAAGACTCACCGCCGGTACAGATGATGCCTGAGTTCCGTGGTGTGGTTCCTGAGCTGATGGGTTACAATGACTGGGATCACGAATGCATTTATTTTTCTCCTCGTCGGATGAGGATCATAGCTTCGAATAACACAACAATATATACATCAGCGGAAAGGTTGTCTCCAGCGGGAAGTGCACTCGTGAGCTACATGTTCTAAAACAAGATCGTACACTCCAAAGTCCCGTGAACCAGATACACATCAAAACAACAGAACCACCTGACCAGCGGATGGTGCCTCCTTGAGGTAGCTGCCATTACCACTGTCGCGCCAACCGACCGGCCGCCCAAACAAGAGCGCAACCACATATCGGTATTAGAATGACCCAAATGACAAAGTCCCATAATAAACGCCTGCCAAGTCGACTACGCTGGAGGAGCCGTTCCTTGCGTTGAAGAAGCGGATCACGGGATGGAGATGGCGGGAGTTCAGAATTAGAAGGGCGTGGGGTGCCCGGAGCCGACGATGGTGCATGGGGCACGACGATCGAAAGGGGGCGACGGAAATAATGGATAGTGATGTGTGCCAAGGCTAAGAAGCCATAACCAACGACTTGGTTCTCTGTCACGGGGAGGGAAGGGAGAGAACATACCTGGCAGCAGGAACGTCCCGAAAACAGCTAAAAATAACGTGGCATCGTCGAGAATACTTGTCATTGTCGGAGGGACTAGGCTGAGTGCGAGAATAACAACAGCGGTGACAGATAACGCCGCATTGGTACGGATGAGCCGGTATAACACACCATGTAACGGGGGTGAAGTTATTGATACGACGACGGATGGGATGGACAATACAAGGGCAGCGATACGCAAGCAGAGTATGAGGTTATCCGATGTAGCCGTAGAAGCCTTTCGTGGCAAGTCAGCCGACGCTGCCTCGTCTATCGGTTCCACTTACCGGGGCGGGAGATGACGCAGCAATGATCACGAGAGGAAGCATGAGCAACGCCGCTAGCACGGTTGAGAACGTATTCAATAGCTGAAATGAACTCGCCCTTGCATTCTTGGACGCAGGGGGAACTGATGGAGTCCCCGCTATCAACGAGGCAGACAGAGGGACCGTCATGGCAGTAGTGCATGCAAAGGTAAAACTACCTGTAGAAAAACAACGAATGAGAAAGCGCGGATGGAAATCAAGGTGGAACACCAACTGATTTCATTCCACAACGCTCCTCGTCGGAACAAGCTCAAGCTTGGTGGTGAAAATTCGTTCGCGGCATAGGAGCGAGATACGGCAACTAACCACGCCACATACGAAGCTACGGAGAGACCAGTTGTGTACACGATGGACTTGGAGGCCAGAGACTTGTGGAGAGAGAGTACAAATACCAGAATAGACAGTAGGATTGAAATATTGAGGCGGGAGCGGAACGGAATTGATTCTGGGACGTTGAGGAGGAGGGCGGAGTCTACAGAATCTATTTACAAGCAGAATCAGAAAAAGCAGGACATGATTTAATAGCGCAAACTAACCGCGCAGATACATTGCAGCCAGCAAAAGCCTGAATAAACCGCTGATGATGGTTAACGTACAGCGTGCCAAGCCATACTTGCGGACCCTACGGTTACGCCGTGCAAATGTATGGATGAGTATGTCTTCCGTGGATGACTTGCGCAGATAACGACCTAGAAGGAACCAGATTTGACGACAGAAGGCGGAGAGGGATGCAACGACAATAAGTCCAGCGAGGCCGTATGGAAGTGAAGTACCGCCAACATCGGAAGCATATATGGCGCCAAGCCTGAGATAAGGGGACAAGAGATATAAAAACACGACCGAAGGTGAAAGCGGTGGTATGGGTAGTTGGTTGATTCCTGGTTGCGAATTACTGTCCTCGTTCTCGTCTTCATCGTCAGTAGTGTATTCTTCGAGTGGATCGCGAATATCGGTGTTGGGGAGCAGTATGAGACGTGAAGTCGAACCTGAGCCAGACAAGCCTGAAACCAAGGTAGGAGAGCTGGGAGGGGAGTCGACGCTGGACCGGGGACTAAGAGCAGACGACATTTGGGGAGGTCGAGGGTAGGATAGAACCAGAACCTCAGGCGAGCTCATGCCTGCTGCGCACTGCCCGTGCGACTTTTTCATGTTAACTAGAACGACTACCATGGATCACAGTACGCAGAGAAGACGGCCAACTATCGCAAAAGAATGGCAACTGGCCGTTCTCAAGAAGCTCCAATCAGAGTCGAGCAACCCCACAGAACAACAACGCTCGGCCGCGGCGGCGGAAACTGGCCTGTGTGTAGTGCACAAGACAGCCTTTGCCGTAGTGCAAGCTTACTCTCCCTTTTCTAGAGACGAAAAGTGGGTCAGGAACTGGTTTACACGTCAACGATCAAAGCGTGCCGCTCGGAACAGAAAAGGTCAAACCGCGACCACCGAACCACGCCAACCCCGAGCTCACTCTGCGACCGTCCCAACGTTCAAGCTGCAGCTGTGCCATCCTGGTCTGCAAGGTCTTCCATCTCGCAGATCGGTATCAACACCAATCGATCCTGGACTATATCCTCCCACGGATTCTCCTCGATTATCTCCTGCCGACCTTGAATCTCGTTCGCCTCGCCCGTCACGATCGACCATGAGTGCCAAGGTGATACCTCGTTCACACCGAAGCGTCTCTGCTCCTACGTATCTGAACAACTCACCTCAGAACCCAACGCTCGCTCTGCACACTACTACGATACCCACGTACTCTAGGGATCCACTCTACAACCGTTACCCCGACTTTTCTCAGTTCTTTCGTCCCCAAGTACACGAACGATTCCGTAGCTCCGAGTTGGAGGCACCGATCAACGATCATAATCACCTTGTCCAGCTTCTAGTCGACCCGGACGTGGACTCGCGCGCTCCTACGCATCTCCAGGGTTTGTTCGACTTGATGGACCCCCTCCACCTTGACGGCCTTCCCACCTATCAAAGTTCCTCGGCGAACCAACGGTCTTGTCCCGTCACGTTTTCCATGGGGCTTGTGGATGTCTTCGGCCACCTTTGACTCACACGACCTTCCCTCGGGTTGGGAGATTGCATTCGAAATGTCTTTTTCTACGTTGTTCTGTAAACTGTATTGTACTATCTGACAAGGTAACATTCGTAAGCGAAGTCATGTTTTTACCCGCCACAACTTCCACCTTGAATCCCAATTCCCGAGCGATGACCCAGACTATACTTGCGCAGCTCGGTCCCAGATGCAGTCCAAAGACACAACCCCTCCTTCTCCTCGACGACTTGCAGTGCTGCAACATGGTGCTCGAACGGACGTTGAAACATTGTTTGATCGGTCGAACCCGTTCTTCCTGGTTGAAGGGCCGCGCCTCCTGTGATTAGGGACCAGAGTCGAATCCTCTTGTCTTGGCCCGCGGCAAATAGATATTCCTCGTATGGATCAGTTACCAGCGGCTAAAGGCAACGGTTCGTTTAGAGCGAAATTCCAAGCGAGACGCTAACGTTGATAACTGACCAATCTAACGGTGTATGAGTTGAAGTTGCCGGTGAAAGTCATCAATGGTGTCCGAATGGGAAAACGTAAATCAAACGTTGATATCTGATTTCTGCCCTTAGCGGCTTCACCGCACTAAGAAACTGAAACACTTACCCCACCATCGATGAAGCTTACAAGAAGTTGGTAGTCACGTAGGTGCTTAAGGCCTGTAATCGAACCCATGCGATGGGATACGCTATCGAAGAGAGGATGACTATTTGGTCTCTCCACACGGGTGTCAAATCGGAGGATGCCACCATTACGGAGGCCCGTGTAAAGAACGCTCTATACAACAGTTAAACACGGTGAAAGATAAAGGAAGAGGGGACTTGGACCTCGCGCTGAGCGAGTGCAAAAACATCACTTTGGGTTGGAAGGCGTTGTAAGGATGCGCAAACTGCGATGTCCTCAATCACCACAGCTTGTCTGTTAGCTCCTGACTCTGAAGTCAGTGAAATAGTGCCAAAAACGAAATTCTAAGTACCGAGAACAAGACGGGATCCCTGTAGATCCGTGGTCCAAACATCGTGCACAATGCGGTTGTCGATCCTCGAGATGTGAATGCTTGTTCGGTAAACTGTGAGTAACGCAGTGCTGGAGAAAGGGAAGAGGGAGGGCCCACTCTTGATCTACGGGGGGATCCAGGGGTACATATAAAATTCTACATTCTGGACCAAAAGAAGTAGCACTAGCCCAGGTCATACCTTAGTCCAAGGATGAATCAGAGAATAGATGACCGACACGCATGTTGTGCCAGATACGCCAATGGAGGATATCTGCCGCGATACTGAGGGAATGACATAGTTTGAGACTCAAGTATTGACGCGCCTCGGAGGAGAGGTAGAATTGGCGCTGCCATCCATCAATGGTATCCATCTGTTCGTGATCCTTGTCGACGGTGGATGAGTAGAACCATCCGTGCGTATCTCCAACGAAGCTCCATACGCGTCCGCCGTGGCAGACGGTCTTGTCTCAGTGTTAATAAACCAGAACTACGAAAAAATCGGGTCAAATACAGCGAAGCGCACCTGGAAGGCGGAGAGAAGCCCTTCGGGAGGGATGATGGATTGTGTGACCTTGTCAGTGAGTAAAATCTGCGACGAGTGTATTTGGCTATAGATGACAGATATGGTTAGTTGTCATCGGTTTCATACCAAGGGTACGACCGACTGGATCAGAGCATCCTTGTGTACGGTGCGAAGAACTGAACGGAGATCTGAAAGGGCATGATATGGAGCCAATTGGCTGCGGCGGCGTGTAATTGAGATGGAGCGCGGGGCGGGTGGTTGGTTCTGCTGGGGAGTGGGAGTGGCAACGGGGACAGACAGCGGCCCTTGGGGTTGGCGAGACTCGGAGGGAAGGGGGAAGTAGCGTTGCCTGCCGTGGTCCCAATGCATGCCAGGGAGTTCGCGAGGCATGGCTACAACCGTCGACGTTTCAAGTCAAAATAAGTTAATCAAGATCAGGTCACGTTTACGTTTCATCTTCTTCTCCGTCAAGTATTAACTTTGAGGCGAACACGCTCGCTCACATCTCAGCGCCTAACTCCCAAACCCCATGTCTCGCGAGACCGCGTTTCTCACTGGCGCCACAAATCAGCCCTGTTGTGATGGTGAGATGACAACCGTTGGCTGTGTTCAACGGTCTAGCTTGCAGGACATCAGAGTTGCAGAGGTAGCCGTCGTCTTTAACGGTTCCTTTGCTTTGGACGATCCTCGCAAGCTCTCCCAGGTGGGTTTTGGCACTGCCAGCACGCTTGGTTTCCACCGTCTCACGTGCTTCTCTGGTTACATTGTCATGGATTCCTGTCCGAATGATGCTCACCATACCTCTTTCTCATAGACACATCGTCCTATCTCACTCTCTTTAACCATGGAGCAACCTCTCGCCTCGAAGAAAACAACCTTGATTCACTCTGTCAGGTTACCAAGAAAGACTTCAATCCCGTCTTTATTTCCGGCCTCATTATCGCAACATCCTTCCTCAACAGAAAGCTTCAGTTACCCCCCCAGTTTTCCTTCACGGGCTCGCTCAAACTCTCCTGTTAACCTTCACAAATCCCCAGACGCTTTGTGCGAACCTCCGTTCCTTGACCTGCCCGCTCCATCGCTCCTGGACGCTGATCCGTTCGCGAATTTGACCTTATACACTATCCCTCAGTTATCGGACTCCGCTGCCTCGTTTGAGCATCCCAGTCTATCTCAAGTTCCTCCGCCATCCACTGTTGTTGTATCTCCGCAAGTATATGTACCGCAAGCGACGGTTGCGCGACCCAGATCTTCTGGTCACGGTCAAGTTCGTCCCGCACACACCAAGCCTGCATTTGCGCCGCGTCCTTCCCTGCCTTCTTTGCATACTCTCGCTCAGATGAATATGCCCGCCCCTGGAAGAAAGGTACCACTTTCTCATCCTATCAAGAGGTGTCAGGGTTAACATGCACAATGAATAGGTCCGAAAAGGGACCCCTGGAGCACGCTTACCTCACGAACCTTGGGATATGGATTTGAGTGCCAAGTTCAATCTTCTCACGAGAAATATACCATTCAGTGCGAGTCCATCCCGACCACCAGACAATCAAGTTTCAAGTCTCCAACCACCACTACAGGAAACCACAGTGCAGACGGAACCTATATCCCTTCAAACAACTGCCAATTTGGAAATGTGTTTCGTGTCTCGGGAAATCGGGGTTAATTGCCCTTCCCTTGGTGATGAAACACCTTCCTCACGCTCATTATCCGGCGATGATGCCGACATGGATTCCCTTCCCTCCCTCTCTTATACTACCTCTGAGCCCTCTCCGTCCACACTCTCACGCTCCTCATCGGTAGCATCGTCTGCCTGGCTAGAAGGTTCGATGGACGTAAATAGTTCAGGGGACGACCACGACCAGGCTTCCATGAATCTCCACGCCGGCGATGACATTACTGAAGAAGACGACCCGCTGAGTTATCATTCAGATTTCGACTATTATACCCAATCACTTTCCGATCTGTCCGATTCTGAACCAGACGTCAATTCCACCACAGGTGGGAAGGCAAGGCACCATTCTCCTCCTCTTGATGTGGGCATCACACCATACACTTCTGTTTACGACCCAGTGGTTGACATCAAACCTGGGACATCCGCCGATACGATGCGTAGAGTCAGCGTGCTTCGCGAACCAACTCAAACCGACACTCATGTCATAGGTTCTCCAAGTCTTGAGTCGCCACAAGATGGTGGCGGGTGGCGTGGGCAACGGAGTGAGCCTGAAAGGCATAGTGGCCAGAAAGGCGAGGGTAGGGGGCGGGAAGCAAGCAGACGCAATGGTGGCTATTCGGGCGGTCAATCTTCTGGCGCGTACGGTAGTGGCACTGGAGGCGACGACAACAATGGAGATAAGCCAGGTCGAGGCAGATCTTACTCATCGGATTCGAGCACCTCAGACTTCACATCATCCGGGGATGATGACGCGGACGGCATCACAGTCTATTACAGCCTCGATGGCATGTCGAATGGCCCCCCTTCACGTCCACACTCTCGTACCCGTTCGCGCTATCCAAAGGCCGGTGGCGGTTCTGATGATGATGTCCCGTTGGCTCAGCGAGTGCCGACGGCGTTGTCGGCTCAAAAGTCAATTCGAAGGCAGCTACGTGACGAACGTCAACGGCGAAAACTAGAGCGCGCAAAGAGTTCTCGGATAGCTGCAGATCCCCCCCTACCTGTCCGTCCGACGGGGTCTCTCCGCGCACCAGCTGCGAAAACAGGTTTTCGAAAACGGTCCACGTCTGTTGCACCGGCACCTGTGTCGGGTTCCCGAGCTGCACCCATTGAGGCGTTTCCAATTGACGACTTGACCAGGAAGCTCGTGAACCTCCAGACTTCTCCCCGTGTACCACCTTCGACAGCTCCCCTGATCCATGACGGTTCCATACCTACCAACCCGTCTCCCCGGGTGCCCGGTTATAGCGGCGGTGTCTCCCGAAGTTCATCCCGAGGGAAGTACGCGGACCAAACAGCCTACCTGCAGCAAAAGACCCCCCGAGCTCCTGAGGCGTCATCGCAGGAGAAACCTTTGAGGTCCATGCGCTCTTTCCATCGGCCTGACGGACGGCACTCAGAAGTTCAAAGGCCATCTATTGAACAAACGTCGGCTCCCCGCCTAGGGCGCAGTACAACCGCCACCACCTCCAGTCGCACCGTACGCGCTGGACGCGACACTGCCGCAGCGGGATATGAGCAACACACCAAGTCGGGTCGTGTTAGTGAGGACGGTCGAAGACCATCAGCGAGCGTTCCTCGACCATCTTTGGACAGAGAAAACGAAGCTGCACAACGAGCGGTGCAACGACCACCTGTCCCTCCATTGCCGATCTCAGACTCCACACCGCCGCAGTACATGTCCAGGGTGCCTGTAGTACAGCAAAGGATTTTCATCGGGGACATGCAGCGGTTTAACATGGTGGAGATTACACCTGCCACGAATGCTGGAGACGTGATAGCCGCGGTGGCAGGTCAAGGCATGTTGGATAGATCGGAGTCGTGGATGCTTTTTGAGGTGGCTCAAGATTATGGCATGGGTAGGTACTTCCCGTTTAACCTATGTTTTCCGCCGAATTTGACGTTGGTTGCAGAACGGCCTATACGAGATTATGAACTCCTAGCTGATGTCTCTGCGTCGTGGAACAAGGATAAGTTATTGAATGCTTTTGTTATCAAGCAAACCCCTTTGGCGCAACTATTGACTCGTTCTGTCAGTCTCTCTGTGTAATAAAAACGAAATTCTGCTTACCGAGTCAATCAGGCTATACCTACCAGTTCCCCCACCCATCGAGGCTGGGTTGAATGGGAGAGCAAACGAGGAAAATGGAGCAAACGTTGGATGGAACTGCGCGAACACGGCTTATGGTTATCGAAGCGAGACACGGTAATATTTGGTATTATAGAGCTGACTCCGTCGCGTTGCTCATCCGGGCCTCTAGGGAAAGGACGAAGTCTTCCTGTGCTCACTGTCAAACTTTGATGCCTATTTTGTAACACGGCGACACAAATCACCAAAGGCTTTTGTGTTCGCCATCAAGTCCACTGATCATCTTTCGCTATTTGAAAATGCCGCGGATTATCTTCATGTATTCTCTTGCAACCCCAAGGACGGCGAAACGTGGATGCGGGCCATCCTCGTCGCTCGTGTAAGCAAGCCAGGTGTCTTTCATCTCGACCGAAACGCTAATCTGTCCTAGTCCTATGTTCTCTACCAGGAGCGCCATGTGCTATTTGCAAAAACCGGGGAAGTACTTTCCCAAGCAAAACCACTTACCCGGTCCGGAACCAGAAAGCAGTCTGTATCCGGTCGTCCCACGCAACCCCTAGTCAACGTACCACCTCCCTTCAGCCAGTCACAAACTGCCAATGTCGCCTTTGAGCCTGGCTCCCTCCTGGCAAAACGGAAAGGGGATGCGTAACCATGAAGCGTCACGCCTGTTCGTATGGCTCTGCCCTTTGTCTGATTGCGACTTGTCTTAGTTACGGATCATGTTTGTATACCCTGTCGCTGGATGTACGTACTGTGCTTTACAAATATTATAGATTGGAGGAAACAGTTTGCGAATGTGAGAAACAAGAATGCCATGGTAACAATTGTAACATGGGCATCGATGAAGGGTCAAGCCGACATCTTTTGTTTCTTTTTAGCTGGGCCATCGTGATCGCCCTCCTTGACTTTGGGCTTAGGTTTAGGTTTAGGTTTTGGCTTTTCGTCGTCATCAACATCCATCGCATCGTTTTCGTCACCTTTTTTTGGTTTAGACTTGGCTTTGGGCTTGGCGGGTTTCTTCTTGGGCTCGTCCTCTGCGTCGCTCCCGTCTGTTTTTGCCTTGTGCTTTTTCTTGGTGAGCTTCTTCTTTCCATCTTTCGCAGCCGTGGCCAACTCCCGGTCACCACTCGCGTCTGACGCCGTGACTCCGCCTCCAGATTCAGAGTCGCTCCCGCTGGGTGAACCTTCGTCACTCGACGAGGCCTGGAAATCCTCGTCTAAACCGAACGTCATCATTAGCAAGGGGTTCAGGT
>QGOH01000673.1:0-18752 GCA_003313155.1 Boletus sp. MG95
GTGGATGTTTAAGAGCAGCTGTGCATCTGCGCTGCTTTCGAGGTAGACATCGGACGTCGTATTCAGTTTCTTGGCTGCGAGGATCGATCTGAGGTCGTGTGCTCTCTCCTCGTTGAGACAGTTGAGTTGAGAGAGGTCCAAGTGCTCCAACAACGAGATCTGTCCGAGAAAGGGTCAGCGAGACGGGCAAGGCTGCACGGCAGAACGGGATTCGAACGTCGTCTTTGGCTGCAGCCATGGTCGATGTGGTGTTCAGAAACGTCGATAGTGTGATAGGAGGCATTTGCCTCTTACCCGTTCTGTCTGGCTTCTGGAAAGCATCGATAACATGAATATTGCGAGATACCACAGTCCAGTCCAAAGCAAGGGCGGCGCTGAACACGCTCAAAAGGAAACGTGGAAGAATTAAGATAGGGTAATGAAAAACGAGGTCACAGTGCTTTAAATTCCACCATCTCTCGACCCGTGCTTAGACGATCACACACTCGTCCTTTGCCTGCTGGCGTGTGGGTCGTCCAACGTTAGACCGTTTGTTGCCCATACGTTTCATCTCTGTCAGTCGATTCATCGCGCGCTTGTTCCCTTGTGCTGTGACACTATCAGTCACCCATTTCAAACACACCGAGAGCAAAGCAGACACACCTGCTGCTCGCATATACCACCGCTTCGCAAAGTCGATGTCCTGCTTGATACCAATACCAACCTCCGCATAATAACCCACTGCATACTCAGCCTTGCTCAATCCCTTGTCTGCAGCTTTGCGTGCCCACAGATATGCCTCCGAGTCGCTCTGTTTGAGAACACCTTCGCTGCCCGTTAGATACCATCCGCTCAATGCAAGCTCCGCCTCCGAATAACCCTTTTCCGCTGCTTTGGTGTACCATGCTATGGATCTCCTAGGATCCACGGGGCACGTGAGGTTGCCATACTCGTAGCACTGTCCAAGTTTGAACTGCGATTGGATATAACCGAGGTGTGCTGCTTGGGTATAGAGCTGCTTTGCATACCCAGGATCGTGAACGACGAATTGAGAGTTGGGCATCTCGTGAAGCATGGCAAGTTCGTGTAGCGCATGGGGGTTTTCATCGTCCGCTTGTTCAGCTGCGCGCTTAAGCCAGTTGATGGCTTCGCGAGGGTTCTTCTGCTCTCCGAGAGAACCAAGCAAGAGAATCATTCCGAGTTTATACATTGCAGCAGTGTCTCCGAGCGAAGCCGCCTTGCGATAAAAAGCAGCAGCTCGAGCGGGGTCTCGCCGAGTCCCCGCCCCAATCTCGTTACAGACAGCAACACGGTACGCCGCCGATGGGTTGTTCTGTTTCGCAGCCTGCAGATACAGATGGTACGCCCGTTCGTGGTCCACTTGCAAACCAAGCATTCCTGTGCCATGACAGTTGGCGAGGAAAAATTGAGCCTCATCGTATGGTTCTTTTTCCGTTGCAAGTCTCCGGATCGTCTTTAATGACTCTTGGACGAGCAAATCCCTATACCTCCTCACAGCTCTCTGGTCTTTCGCATCAGCCCCGATCTTCTTGGCGGCTTCGATGAGGTACTTGGCGTACAGGAAGTGAGCTTCGGGATCTGGATCCGCTTTGATACGCTGGCGGTACTGGTCAATGTATTCCTTGGTAATTGGAGGGGCCGTGAGATCAACAGCCTTAGTTTTACGAGTCGAAAGAACGACGGAAGCTGTGGTGCCGGACCGACGGAGAGAAGCTCCAGATGGACGCATCTCGAATTCGGGATCGTCAAATCCTTGGGGAAGAGTGGGTGCTGGACCGTACGCTCCTGGGCCTGGCGGGCCCGGTGTCGCTGGAGGGCCAGGAGGGCCTGAGTGGTACACACCGGCTGGTGGGAGATAGGGCATGGACTGACTCGCTTGGAGAGAGGTTTGACTGTACTGGTTTGGAGGGAGGTAGGGGTTCATTGGTGGCTGTGGGGGAGGGGGACCCATGCCAAGGACATTGGAAGCCGCGGCATACAGGTGGTCATATTCACCAGGTTGCGGCGAACCAGCATGGGCGTGTCCGTAGTTTGGTACCAAGTTCTGCTGAGAACCTTGCCAGCCCGGTTGAGGTGGTCTCTGGGGGTAGTATTGTTGCGCAGACGGGTTCCGGAAAAGGGGAGCTGATGATTCGGAGGAGGGGTACGCACTGGTAGGTGGGGATGTTGCACCATCGTAGCTGTACATGCTCACAATGTCGGCATCTGTACCAGCCTGCGAGGGTTCCCCGCCTTCAGGATAACCGACATGGCTTCTGCTCGGGGACAGTTGATCAGTAGCATTGGGCTGGACTTGGCCTTGGTGATACATAACACCGCTGTCGTCGACTGGGTAGCGGGGGTCCGCCTGTCTATGAAGGCGTAAAGGAAGAGTTGCACTAGGGGCTGGAGGTAAGGTATTTGCGTGTCGAGGGTGAGGGAACCCTCTGTGTGAGGTGGTCTGCATGGACATGGACGTTCCGGCACGAGGAATGGGATCGTGACTGAATAACATGGCGCTAGATCCATGAGGGAGAGGGTCGTTGAAGCGCATGGCGTTCATGCCATCAACAAGGGCCGATGCATCACGGTGGATGGATGGTAGGGGGGTAACATAGTCGGGTAAGGCGTCATACTCTGGGGGTCCTGTCGAAGGCAAAGAAGGGACGGAGCGATTTGGATGACGCATGACGGTGGGTTCTGGAGTAGAGACGTCAACAGGCCATGTCCAACGCAAGTCGAGGAGACATACGCGGGACTAGGTAGAAATCATCCGCTACACCACCAGCGCCGTGGGGGGAATTGCCAAGGGCCCAATCTAGATGACCATTGGGATGGGTGCCTGATTGGATGGAGTAGACATCCGGGCTGAACTCGCGTGCTGAAGAAGGCCCCGACTTGTCAATCTCGCTCTCCGGAGCATCATAGGCGAGACCAGACATTGCGCGAGTAAAGTCGAAGTCTCGACGCGATACCACCCGACTTGCGAGCTTTGTCGTGTGAGCTGAACTGTGAAGAGAGGATTGTTAGATTCACTGAGAAATGAGCACTTGAAGAGGTAGAACGAGGAGGACTTGCTCGTCGAAGGGAGGCTCGAGTAGAGATTTCCCACATCCAACTCCCACCATATAAATAATATACTACGCGACATAATTCAATCTATCCTACGACCACCATCGCATCCGACTCGCCTCCCTGTCTGTCCTTGCCTGCCTCCTCCCCCCCCTCCTCCTTCCCCTGGTCCTCGATCCGTAGGTCAACGCCCGTCTGACACGATGGTCCATCGTCTTCCAGTTTCATCTCGACATCCTCCTTCTCCATCGCATCTTCGTCAGGAACTCCAGACCACCCCCACTTCTCAAACGTTCGCTCAATCCGCTGTCGTTCCAGCCCTCCATCGATCTTCCGAACCTTGATAGTAATCTCTCGCTTTCGCCCCACCGATGCCTCCCGTCCTGCATGCCCTCCCAACGCCCCATCGTCCCACTTTATCCACCGTTGCTGCCATCCCACCTCTTCCGGGTACACAGCTTGCACACGCCGTGTTTCCTCTTCTTTCGGCAGATCTTCTACCACCTCCCATCCCTTCGGCTGGAAATTCCTAAATTGCACCCGTCCCAGCGTGGCCACTGTTTCCGTGCCCTGTATCTCGACAGGCGACCGCTTCCTCTTGACTGCCCCGTCCAGACTTGCGTTCCCATTCGTCAACGCCCTCTTGACCGGCCTTCCATACTCCTCGTCGTCGCTTGTTGTCCCCGCAGCCAGCCTGACACGCCACCTGAGCTCTCGAGCGAGCGCCGGCGCGTCTTTGATTCTATCTGTAGGGACTTGTTCTTTTGCATCTCGTTTGGCTGCTTCGCTTCCACGCTCCATAATTCGTACTTCCAAAACAAGGTGTGAGCACAGGGCCTCCAACGATTCCAGAACTCGAGGTGGAAATTCTTCCTTGCCCTTGAGATCGCGGAGATATTTGTCGCCCACGTACCAGCACAGTCTGAGATGAGAAAGTGTTAGCCATGGTGACGAATAAACAGGGAAATCGTGATACTTGGTGAAGTAAGGAAAACGGAACTTCTTTGGGACCCGCGTAGCCTTCTCAATGTCGATCACTTTGAGTTCTGTCACCAGGATCAGGTCCTATAAAATGTAGAGACGACGTTTCGGAAACTTACGCGTACCGACATTGTACGAGTGTAAAAAGTTACCCCCGAATACAAGCGAATCCGCGGGTGTGTGCTGAAAATGGCATTGTAATAGTGCAAGATGATGAAAGGAGCTAAACCCACAACAGCATGTATCCAGCCGGTGGGGATGATCATAGTATTGCCAGGATGAAGGGTGACTTTGACAACCTCGTCGGCCATATCACCTAGCCATATACTCGATTGTAGTTCTGTCCCGGACCACCGCTCGTACGCAGTCAAATTTGCAGGGGTGGGACGAATGAAGTAAAAGACCTTTGTCCGAGAGGTCAGGAGATGACACAGAATTGGATGACAGTCCCCCTACCTTGCATCCCTTGAGAATGTGATAATACACTGACGAACCGGCAAAGTCAACATGCCAGTCCTACATGGAATTCAACACTCGTGGCTCTGGGGATGAGATACTGAAACTTACCGTCCAGGCGGATGCCACACCCATCAAGCAGTACAATTGAACCTTGGGATATGCGTGTCCCTTCCCTCTCCGTGTACTTGGCCAAAATTGTTCCACCCAATCTAATTCGCGGACTAGCCGTGGTGGTAACACTCGATCCGCGAGTGCCGTTCCCGAGATTTCAAGTGAAATGACGTTTCGTACCTTGTCTCTGGCCGAGGGTGCCTTATTGTAGTACTCCGCCCATCTCCCAAGGGTCCACCCCGGACAGTTTGACTGAGTTGCGACATCTGCGAAGAGTGCATCGGAATTCAACGAACGTTACATAGGTGATCATACCTATGACTTCTACGGGGGTCTCATGCCCCACAATATCTGCCACGTCCGACACAGTAAAGTTACCATCTGGCATTTTCATCCCGAGCCCCTCCGGATTCTCGATAACGATAGGCTCCTTCATTGCATCTTCGTCGTTCTCCAGCCACTCGAGACCGACGTCGGACCCATTCATTCGCTTGAAGCTATCATCCTTGATTGGTTTCGACTGAATGACGCGTAACCATCTACTGGGATCGGCTTCCACGCCTGCGTTCAGGTTAGCGTAGTCGGGCTGGGCACGTTTGCGTGCCGATTTTCGAGCTGGTGGCTTGAATGTGATCGTCCGAGAAGGTTTCTCGAGGACGCATGATTTGCAGTACCTAATGTATGCGTCACACATGCACATTATAACGGATATTCCGGGTAATAGCTTTTGCATAGACTTGCCATTTGTCGATTGTATCGACGTCCGCGCCATTTCCCGCGCACACCCAATGATACCAGCTCTTACAAGCATCACATCTTATCCAGCTTTCCTTGAAGACCGTAGACTGCAGATCAGTGGGAAGGTCTTTACACGCCGGGCAGGTGTCCTCCTGTGATGCCATTGTTGCAGGGTGTACAGGGGCCCCCTGCACTGGTTCGTGTGCTTCTTCCGGGGCTTTCTCTGGTTGTCCCGATTCCTCGTCGTGTACAGGTACTGGAGTCAGTGATGACCTCGCTGACAACGGGGAGAGTGGTTCCAGCTCCGGGCTTCGTTCGTGGGATTTTTGAGGATTTGAACGCGTTATTCTGCGTTTACTGCGGGCCATGTTCAAGCGGTGACTGACTGGGCACTGTGAGGACCGACGTTGAGACGCAGAACTTGGTCGCTCGACTCAAGTATCAGAGAGCTTGGAGGGTCCAAGCTTCCTTATGTAAAATTTCCTTTTCGGATTCGTCAGTCTCACCCGTGTGTCCACTGAGTCGTTCCTTTTCCAGCACGAACTTTCCTACCTAAATATACAGGACCTTCATCTAGGCTAGGCCTGATGCAGAAGGAATCTCTGTTCCTCCCCAACCTCGTCTTTGGAACGGCCTGTGTGCCGATCCCACGTTGTCTGTTGGGCCCGACCAGAAGGAATCCCTGTTCCTCCTCGGCTTTGTTAATAATTGTCACGGGAACCCCGATTCCAGACAGGAGGAAAGCCCAGCCATCTTCCTCGACTCTTGGATTCGAGTAGGGGAGACTATCTTCCCTCCCCCTCCCCCCTCTCCCTCCAAAAAAAAAAAAGAAACAAGTTGCGTGGGTTTCGAGGTTCCCACCCCACGGTCAACTTTTTGATGAATCCCATCGATTTGAACAAACTATAACTGACAAGACACAACTTCGCGGATAATTCCTGCCGCACGACAGATTGCATATTCCAGAGAGTTTTACGAGAGTTCATTGTCCACAAGGCACACCGTGCTCATGCCCATGTACCGTCCCGACTCTCGCGTGCATGTTCCTCCTGACAACTGAAGGACTCCCACTCCACACTCCCAGAACATCCCGCCGTCTCGTAGCAACAAAATTGCGGGATGGAACCATGGTCTGCTACCAAAATTATAAACCCTGGGGGATGGCCGCCTGTACGCATCAGCATAATTATACTTCCGACACATAGCGTAACGCGTTCCCAGATCAATTCAACGTTGAATGCGCTCACATCTCACATCAAACCCTCGGCCTTGCCGCATTCTCTACGAAAATACGACCTCCTTTGTGGCTCGACCACATGGTCCCGGTCCGACAGGCCATTGGCGCGCACGCTCACTACCTGGCTTCTTCGCTCCTTCCTCTTCGTAATGTACCCACCATGGCTGAGTAGGATATCGAACGAGCTAACATAGTGTACGATTATGAAGGCGGCGTTGTAAACATGAGTCTACTCTCGTTCTCGTCGACCAGAATCCTGCTAACTGACGCGTCAAACAACTCGCTTTTTTAGAGAGCATGAACCAAGCGATGGGAATATTCTCATTTCTCAACTTGGCGCTGGCATGAGAAAGGCCCTTGTACATTCTCCGCATAGATCCCAGCGAGATTCAATTGACCACAAGCAAGGGGGATTGGGTAACAAGAAAAAAAAACGTATCTCAGGGTGTTTACCTTTACCGTCGCCTCCGGTGCTTTTTGAACTGACAAGAATCTCGCAGTTGCAGGCTCCCCTTGTGATGAGCGACGCGCCGGATTTGAATACTTACGGCGGACTTCTTCGAACTACTTACCTCATTCTGGCGCTTTAATTATGGTGATCAGCACGCCAACATATATCCGACGGATCCCAGAATAACACCCAATGGCGCATTATCAACGCCATGCCGGACAGGTCTTATCGAACCATATGGTCTGGTGTCTGCTTTGCTCACCTGGTTGACTAAATGCACATCAACATCAGGTTCAATCTAACCATACCTTATTTGTTTCAAATACCTGAGACAAATTACGTTTGGCCAGACCTTTTTCCGGCGCGATAAGTGACATGACATTTCTCCATGAGATGCGCTCCTCCGCCGCAAGCGCCATTCTCACCATACACATGCGTTATCTGATCACGGAGCGAGGTTCAGAACAGTAATTGTGGGTTCTAGTGCTTGGAGCAAGGAAGACGTCTGGCCTTGTAGGATTTTAAAATTATCAGATTATTATTCAACCGATCACGTACATATCGATTCTTTTGCGCACAGAGTTAACAAACATGAGGGGTATCTCCAATTTAGGGGGATATACAAGTATCTCTAATTCAACAATGCAATAGTCCCATATCAGTGGTGTAGACAACAAGAATTTTTGAAGGATGAAACGTTGGTAAGAGTTCTCAGAGAATATCACAGCAGCGCGTCCAGTAATTTTATGAAAAGTATGGCCGACGGTGGGACACAAGTGGCGAAAATCCATCGTCACTCCCCAAAACATCAGAAGACGTTAGGATGATACGTGGATCGAGATAGTTGTGACCGAAAGGTGTCCACCGCGCTCGAACTCCTGATCCTACCGAACTCTGGGAATCAGGTGTCCCCTCAACGGTGAACGCGAACTGATCTACGTCAGCGGCACCACCGAAGATCGGGCTTTCGTGCTTCGTAGCACCGCGTATTGATTCCATGGTCGGATGGAGTGGTGACGAAATCGGCGAGAGGCTACCATGTGTCACGACTGCTTCTGTGGTGGGGCCCGAGGTCGGCGGTGGGGTGTATGCCTCCCAACTGCCGCTGCCGTCATCAGTTAATACGGTGTCTGGCCTGCTGTCGCCGTGCGGGAAGGAGATCAATAGAGGTGGTAGGTAGGGACGAGCTTGGCCACCTGCGGATACGAGGGAGAGGGTTCGTGGTTTGGAATACGAGGCAGTTGAGTAAGGTAGAGGCATGTTGTCATTCAAGCAGGGGGATTGGCCCGGACTTTGTTTAAGAGGAAAGGACAAGGGCGATCGCTGGACCTGTCGTCGATTGGTGTCGCGTTCGATTCGGGCCTCCCATTCAGCTCTCAAAGTCTTTTCTCGCTCATGGTTCTGGGAATACACCCAGCGGACCTCACCAAGAGCTTGAAGGCAGGCCGTCACACCCTCTTCCCAATCACTGTCCCACCCCATCACATCCCTCTCTGCATCAAGCTGATCACTTTGCGCGAGAAGTAAACCAGCGAAGAAGCATCCGTCGCGAATTAAGCCAGCGTCATATGCGAAGAAGTTCGAGGGCACCTTCAGGTGACGTTGCAACATATCGATGACCCGAGGAAGATATTTTTGACACCGTCGTACGGCAGAGAGATGGAGGCTGGCCGTGGCGGCCTGGTCGGCGGGGAATGCATGGTTATTTTCGGTGGGATTAGGAAGCGCTTGACGGATGATGTTGAGGCAGCCAAAGATGAAGATCTGCCAACCGCTGACGAAGCGTTCGACGTCTTCACCCCGGATAAGGTCACC
Organism: Boletus sp. MG95; assembly: GCA_003313155.1. Taxonomy (NCBI): domain Eukaryota; kingdom Fungi; phylum Basidiomycota; class Agaricomycetes; order Boletales; family Boletaceae; genus Boletus; species Boletus sp. MG95. The sequence continues at coordinate 8,844 of QGOH01000673.1, forward strand.
CCCAGCAGCGCCAACGCCAAAAGGGTTGCGACGCAACGTCTCAAAGTTGTCCCAACAACTTTCGAGATTGTCCCAGATTTCCGTGACCGCTTCCTTGGGTATGGCAATGCCGGATTCAGTCCGCCGACGGGCGTGAGGCCCCGTTAATGTGGAGTGTATGGCGCGACATGCCTGAGACACAGCCAAAGCGAGGGAAAAGTATCGAGTCGTGACCGTGTAGGCCAGGGACGCTCGCAAGTGATTAGGCTCTAGAGGAGCCTGAAATGGGAAGGTTGGCGTCACAGGTGAGCTGGAACGGGACGAATCCGCTGGGGATGGGATACTGTGGGTGGCCGATGCACAATACTGGGGAGGAAGAGTGCTCTGAAAGGAAGCAAGATTGTCGTCATCGCTAGAACGGCAGAGTCAGAAATGGCACCAAAAAGTAAGTCATGGTCGTCATACAGTAAAAGACGACCACCATCCAGTCCGGTGGTAATGCTTTCGTGTGCATAAGCATACCAGAATATCCGAGCGCGTATAAGTTCGTCGCAATATGGCCCCAGACCACTGTTGACGGACGAAGGGTTGAAGTTGCAGAGTGAGTAAACTTGAGACAAGGTTGCTTCATAAGTGGTCTAGCCAAGGGTGTCAATGCGCTATAAATGGAGCAGTCCAAGGTGCACTCACCAGACGTTCTATGGGACTCTGGATGCCTATCGGGTACGATGAACAACCAGTCGCTGAGAATAGTGACAGACTTACTGCGGGTTAATGGGAGAAGGAGCAAGAGGACCCTGACACCATCCCAGGACGGCCGCCGTAATAGTGCGTGAAGGTCCACTAGCGTGAGTAATTCTCTGGTCATAGCCTCGGCGCGGAGCATCCTCGCACGTCGCTTAGGATTGGAAATATTATCACCACCATCAAGGGCAAAATGAGGGTTGTTGAGACTCTCTGATGGGCCGTCTTCGATATCCTCCTTGCCAAACTCATCTATGCCAAAAGACGCGGCCCAGGTGACGAGTAGCATGGCGAGCATTTTTCCTTCGGTATCAAGCGGTGCATTTTCCTCCACATGGGCAATATATCTGGAGGCAAATTCACCTGGTTCGATGACTGGGCCTGCGAGGGGTCAGATGACTGAACCCAGGGTGAAGAATGAGAGATACTGACGCTGGACACAGAACCTGCGGAAGAATGACGATTTGAGAAATGAGAGTTGCATTTGTGGGATACGACTGTGCCCGACGATAGCAGTCGCGGCGACAAACGTGGGCGAGGTGGTGTCTTGTGGGACAGACGGCGCGGGAGAGACACCATCCGCCACCTTTCCATAGACAGCTCTGTGAAGATGAGAAGATTGTTCGAGATAGGATGATAAGAACTGACTCGACTTGCTGGAGTCGTCTTCCCCGTCTCAGTAGCTTGACGGCTTTGACCTGTGCGAACTCGTCCCTGAGAAAGGATCAGTGGGGGGTATGGGATAAAGTGGGCGGGAGGCATACACGCATTTGATGCTACGCTCTCTGCAGTTAGAGCACGAGGGCTGCTGCACGCCGTTGGGGGTTGTGGTAGAAGCAAGGTCTTTGAGATCGCAGCGGACCCTATGGTAAGATGGTGAGGATGGGGCACAGGTAGATAGGAGGAGGATGAAGCGCGACCTTCTCATGCGGCATGCACCACATGCTGAGAACTGCTGTCTGGAGGACTTGGGCTGGCCTGGGGTTCGTCGAGGGTAAGGAGTGCTCGTGGAGGAGGCGGGACGGGGAGCAGAAGAGGTGAGTCGGCGTGACATGTGAGAGGAGGGTATGAGGTATGATGACGGGGCGGGGCCTATTTTAAAGTGGTGCAGGATGGATCGTTGACGTTGATCTCCGGGAATTGGACGTGCTTGACACAGCAGACTTGTCCCGATTCGGCACGGCTAAAAAGACACGAGAAAAGCGGATGCCATAAGTCGAAGTCGAGCCTGCATCATGCACGCCATTGGGGTCAGGCTTTGATCCCGTTCTGGGACCGATGCTAACCCAATCAAGTCCATTCTGCCACGAAATCTTTTGTCTCGTCGCAAGGGCGTACTCACTGTTCAGTTCGCCGCGACCTGGCACTGCGGCGGTACCTCCTAGGCACGCTATGGCTGAGCAGCACCGGCACGATGGGAAATATGGTGGCCGTTATATCCGGTGAAGCGCACGCTTCCTAGTCCGGCAGGTGTGGGCGTCCCGCCGTGACGAAGGTTGGAGCCACGAAGCATGGCACGAAGCAGGATCCAACTTCTATGACGGTGAGCGGACGGATTGGCCCATTCAGCAATGCCATAATCCGTGCCAAATTGGAGTCGCTTTCGCTTAGATTGCGAGCACATTGTACTTGCGGGCGCGTCTCAGCAACAGAGGTTCTAGCCCAACTTGCTACAAGTACACGAGGATTCCGACGTGCGTATATCCCAAGGATCGAGTTGATCTTCGTGCGAACTCGGTTGAGCCGACATCGTCCAAGACATCATGGGGTATGTCTTTCTCAACACCGTTCTGCTCGTCGGAATTTGCCGTGAGGCCCAGGGGCGGGCGTATGGCATCATGAAAACCAGCAGGCGACCAATGGCCCCATCACGATTGAACTCAGTACAAGCGTTCGCCTCTCTACTGGCCACAGAAAAACGAAAAAAAAAAAAAAAAAAAAAAAGACATACGTGATTGGAAGAGAAGTTGGGAGAGGAAAAAGGTTTATTGTCGCCCAGATCCAATAAATCTGGTGACAGAAAAATAAAATACTCCCGAGAGATGCGTCATTTCCGAGCACAGGTTTGATCGAATATGAAGCCCCGGTGTGACATCCCGTCACGCAATCTTCCCCAAAGTGGAGTCGGTCCGGCAGACGGAGGACGCCGTGCGTGCATCACAAATGGCCTATTCAACTACTCGGCGACCTTATCCGTGCCTTCCCGCAGCACTCCAAATCCCCCGGCTTTTGCCATGGCCCTCCTCAATTCGTTCGCTGTTCGCTGTTCCGGATTCAGTCGACGATCACGCGCCATTTGCTGCAGGTCATCGCCATGCTTCTTCACGAGACGTTCTAGATAACGTCTCTCCCCCGAAGACGTATGTCGCTCACGTACAGCAGCAGAACCGGCGAGGTTCTCCAGATCTACGGCATCATGGGTCAGCTATCGAATTCAAGTCACGACGCCACGAATTCGCGATGAGTCAAGCCCTCTGAGCAAAGCTGACCTTGAACAATGCTATCCTCTCCCGGACTCGCTCTCCGCAATGTTTCAGGACGATGAGCCCATATTCGCAATTCCGATTCCGTCGTCGCCACTGGAGCGTCGATCGCGAGTTCTGGTTTCGAGGCTTTCTCTGCCTCCCCATCGCTCGCTAGTTCCACGCGAACAGTGTTGCCAGACGAGTCTCGAACGATTCGTCCAAAACCCTTTGGGAGTGCAGAACCGACCCTCGGTCCTTCAGAACCAGAAGGTCGGGCGTCATCGGCTGTGGAAGACGAAGCAGTTGCGGGCAGCCGACTCGTGTGATTCTGATCAGTGGTGCGACTGAGGTTGACTTCTGAGCCACCTGATGAAATGGGGTCAAGGTCGTGCTGAAGACCCAAGGCAAGATAGCTGCGAGAAAGGTTGGTCAGTTTTCTGATATGCTCTCCCTGCGTGACACGATCTGGAGCGGTAAACACACTTTTGGCGGAGTGTTTTAGATGGATCCCACGCATCTTGCAAAGCTTTTGGGCCGCGGATTGCTACAAAGACTCGGCCGTTCAGCTTCTATATGTACGGCACCACAGATGGCGGTAGTACTTGCTTGCTTACCTGGCATCTTCTTCTGGAGCCGCTTCGCTCTTTTGGCATGCGAGATGGCCTTGTGGGTGGAAGATTTGGCCTTGCGACGTTGACGCGGGTTGGCCATGGATTGTGTCGCTGCTGATGGCAAGCGTTGTGCGGCAAATGCAGCGAGGATACAAAGCTTTCAAGCTCCGCGGCGTGTCTGTTGTAAGAACAATGTACAAGTCGCTTTTCTGGCTTCCAGCGAGCAGCGAGCAGCCCTCACTCGACACTTTGTCGACCCGACGTGTCTACATTAGCGTCGTCGTCCCGACCGGTGAACGTCCCACTCGAACGCGTCGAACCCCAAAAAACATTGCCGCCGGCAACTTGATCGCAACACACCCGGACATGACAGCGAACCGAACGCGGTGCTCTGACATACGTTCCCGCCGGGACATCATCGATCATCACGTATCCATGTGTCTCCCTCACGTCAAGGCTATCATATTCGATGTGAGCGTTTTCCGTCCTGCGCCCTCGGCCGTTCTCACTGGCACCACGCCGGATCGTCTGCCGTCACCGCAACATGTGGGTCCTCGCAGATTGGCGGTGTTGTCCTCCGGAGCCCGTTCATCGCGATCGCAGACTACGAGTCAGAAAAAAAGTTGCCGCTTCACTACCTGAATGTATCCATGTGAGTACAACCCCCCCTCCCACGCCGCACTGAACCTCATGGCACTTGCTTTCAAGAACATCCCGCGGTTCGTCTGGTGCCTGGCAGAGGTTCGAACGGGGAGAACTACCCTTGCTTGCTTTCTACGCCGCATTCAGTCGCGACCTGTCAGACACCACAAACGGAAATATATGGTACACGGAGTACTGCAAACGGAAACGAACAGGCATGTCTAATTCAACGGTACCAGATCCCCGGGGCCTCATACCCTTCAGTATGTCCCAAGCTTCCAGAGCAGCTCGAAATCGACGGCCGTGATGTGAGTACCGATTCACGAGGATGGCTGCATTATCCAACTGGGATACATTAGCTCTTTGGACGTATGATGCGATCAGCAGCGTTTTACGATCCCCATATGCTAACTGCCATCACAAACCTCCGAGGTAACTCACATGCCACGTGGTCTCCTACTCAGCGCTCAGTAGCCCAACTTTATAGCCGCGGGCAGATGGCGTATCCTCGCACTCACGAATAACTTTGGAGGATATCACGGCACGGGCATGTCCCCCTCGCAGGAAATCCCCGGGGCCGAACTGCAATTCTTGGGATGGCAAGATGGGCCTATACCGAACCATCTACGCGAATTGTTCGATGACTTTTACGATTCTAGTGCAGTAGGCTTGCGGTGAGTTCCCATCAGTCTGCTTTCCCAATCTGTGAGCAATTCAGCACCAGCCTTTTAGCAAGCCAGATCCGCAGTTTTATCTTCATGCCTGTAAAGAGAGTGGCGTCAATCCAGAGCAAGTGATTTTCCTAGACGATATTGGAATGTAAGTTCTCGTCCGCCGCCGTCTAGTCCTTGCTACACTATACACCCAGGAACCTCAAGACAGCTAAGCAACTTGGAATGACGACAATACGTGCGTAGAATCACTCCTGTCGCGTCGACGGACGTGATGGTGTCTTCACTTGCTTCAAAATCAACATCCAAGTGCTAATATGAGCATATCAGACGTTCCCATCGGTGGCACACTGCAAGCCGTCACACAGTTGGGAGAGTATCTTGGGATTGATCTATGCACCGATATCACGAAGAGGTGCTCAGAGGGAGGGAAATTATGACGGTCACGACTATAGTTTAATCAATTGTATTCACAGTTTCTCCAACTGTGTCGGCAATGGTGGTGTGGTATTGTGGAGCGTATTGACATCGGATCTAGACTTCCACGGACAATCAAAAGGGTTTGTCCGATACAGGCGTCTTGTCTTCGTAATAGCTCCCAACCTGGTTACCGCGTTTGAACTAGCTTTACATGAGGCAGAAAAAAAAACTCACGAGTGGCACCTTGACCAGAAGACCATTCTTGACAACCGGCGTTACGGATAACAACTGCAAAAAAGAAAAAAGTCTCCAGACTAGGGTGTGGACTCAGAGATACCCGACGACGTACAAACAACGCTGCACTTCCTACACCAATACCCCAAATACCGAGGGTTGGCGCCCACCGTCCTAACCACTACAGGTGAAGTGAGCGCATCTGCCGTTGGAGCAACGTTGCAATCTTACAGTCGTACCAAGCGCGTACGGCGAGGTGGGCTTGAATGCAAGATGTGACATGACTTGCCCCGTCAGCTGAGTTGTTCTAGAGTGGTGTCAAGAGTGTGTCCCCCAGCGACTTGAATTTTTCGGGGACGGGCGGAAATGAAAATTGCACGTGACTCATTTACCACTCACTTTGCTGACAATGTGGTTGTGCCAAATGATCAACCGGGTCTGCAGGGACATGATTGAGTTTATCCTTGCGCGCCTGGAAACATTCCGTTTCCTCGCTCTGATGCGACCTTCGAGGTCGCAGCATGTGCTCCCTTTAATATATATGTAGAGAGAAATATTAATTTCTAGTCTAGATCCATGCCAAGCAGCCAATCAGACGCGCCGAAATCTCGCTACCCCCTCTGCCCGTGAGCTTGACACCAATGACGACAAGAAAGAGTTCCTCAATACTTGCCATAGCAGGCCGGTTTAAAGTTCATGTTGCTCGGTGGGTGGATCGGTTATAGTGTGACCAAGTGAGCCATGACATCGGAAATCAAAAATTAGCTGGTGTGCACGTCGACAGCTGTGGGAGGGAAGAAGGGGGTAACGAACACGGGGAACTCAGTGAGAACGTTCAACCTGAGGTACCGCAAGCGGTCATGGAGGGAATTCGATGACCTCAAATGGTTAGTCTGAGGCGTGGCCGGAAAGTGGTTCGACTCTACCGATGGGACGGTATCAAATGACTGTATTCGTGACCGCCACTCGTAGTGCTGGACCCTATTCTTATAGCCAAGGTGAATTTCAATCCACGAGAACAACAACAACACAGAAAACGTCGACACCCTAGAATCCATGCTGCTAGAGCCGACATCGCCTTGTAAAGGTGTGGGTTGGTTGGGAACTACAAAAACAGAGAGACTAACCATATTGGTTCAGATATTACCCGCGACGATGCGGAGATAATCTGCCTCTATCTTCGCGGGTGCCCTGCTAAGAACAGACCCTGTGGGCAAATACAACTGTTGCCGATCAAGAGGTGCGAATGAAGTGATAGGCCCCGCAGAATCACCAGTTCCGTGAGCTTCCATTCCGCGGAACTAATGTGCATGTAGGGCTATGTGCTGTAACTTGTTGATAGAACGTTCCCGTATCACCGGTGGATGAGTGATATGATGAAAGTTAGACAAGACGTCTATATAGAGGTTGATTGATTTCGCCATCGCGAAGGTCACGCAAATGACTGGAACAGAGTGTGCATGAGGGTTCACATTTCAGCGCTCGATACCGGACACATGCGCCCCTTCGCATTTTGCTGATGTGAACGTTGCCTCCTTCAAAGGTAGTTTGGTCAACAAAACCCGGAGGGGCTGCCTTACGCCCGACAGGTATGCAAACCTAAACGTCATCCAGTTCCCGCGCGTGTTGCACACCCATAGGGTGCCAAAATAGATTTGCCCTTACATGGCACTGGGACCACTGATGCGGCATACTGCCTGCATTCTGTGTGGTGTTGGCATTGATAATAAACGGAGTGGAGACACCTACATGTCAATACGGCACCAGAAGCACCGGTTTTCCAATTCGTCGATACCCTTCACTCTACCTGACGGGGATCGGCAATAGCAGAACCCCTTCCTTCACCCTGCATATTCATGACACGCCAGAAATCGCAGCCCTTGCCGTCATTCTGCGCGCCGGCATAGCAAACCCACCAGTATCTATCTGTTTTGCCATCATGCCTATTTTTCATATCGGGTCGAAGGATCGTCGGGACGCCGCATTTGCACCGGGGTGTACTCTGTGGTTGAAAATCAGGACGGTAAAATCGGAAAGTGATATTGATGCGGCAATTGGAGGGTTTCGGGTAGGAGAGCGGCGGATGAGGGTAAAGAGGTCGGTACAAATCGATAGTAGGCTGCGGTGGAATTGAGTGCTTAAACGACTCTTGACATTTTGCGTGCATTATTGCCAACTGGAAATAGGACGGCTGATAAGGCTTAGATTATCGGACATACAGCGTGACGCACGGAATTGTGAGGTAGGGGAATATTAAACGTCCTGGCGCAGCGGCTGCGGATCTCATCAGAAGGGATGACTTCTCGCAGGCGAAAGATTCGGGTTGTCCCTAAGCAATTGAAACCCGTTACATCTTCAAACTCAGCCCGTAGGACAAAAATAACTCACCGAGACTCAACGACGCGATGGTGGGGTATGGGCCAAGGTAAGTAAGCTGGTCTGAATGAAATCCGACGCTCTCTTGTGCACCTTCATAACAGTTCGAGGCTGCGACATTTGCATGCCATAGCTGACCATCTGCACCAGGACGGCCCGTCCACTCGAATGGAAGTCTCTCACGTTTACCCATCTCGTCATTAACGATATTCTCGACGTATTTGCAAGCTTTCTCCATGACTTCTGGGAAGAATTCCGGGGGTTCTGTTGGCCGCCCATTATACCTCATATCCAGTCAGCAACGATACTCCACAGCATCAAGACTGAAGTCACCAATATTGTGCAGCCTCCTGCCACGATTCATTATCATCCACACCGTTGGTTCTCCGAACAAAGAATGATGTTCGATGGGGGCTTTCGACGATACGATCAAAGAGCCACCATTTATTCCGTTTCCACGATTGTGATAGGTCCATCATGGTATAGAACAGTTCGCATGCAAGCTCTGGAGGGAGAACGGATAGATGCAAGGTACATGGAGTATGCTCTGCTACCATGGAAGGGTTGAAGAGCGTAAGAGGAGGCAACCGTGGTACCGATCGCTTGGATGATGGTGGTAGACGCAACACGCTCATAAGATCTACTGCAGGCTTTCCAGGGGAACTGCCAGGAATATGTGTAGTGTCTTTGATTGTGGATGAGCTTGGCTTAGTAGTATCGGGTTGTTCCGTAGCACGCTTTTTAAGACTGGGCGGTTTAGAGCTCGAGGGCGTTGAATGCAGTGACACCAGCCAGCTGTTCAAATCTGAGGAGGGAGCCTTTCTCTTTGAATGTACGGGCTTGGAGTTCTCTCTCGTGTGGATCATAGAGTTGATGGATGCTGCTGCCGCTTGGACGTCGCCGCTACATTGCACGAGAGTATCAAGTACAACGTCTTGTCCGGGATGTGGGACAGTAAGTAGGCTGGTTACCATTGCGATCAGCGTTTCGGTGTCAGCTTCGTTCATCGCGAAGTGCTTGGACGATGGCGGGTGTCGTGAGAGGAAAAGCAGTCGCGCGAGCTTCAAAGGCTCGCACCGAGCTTTGACAGGGGGCAGTGGCCGCAAACTCGCTTCTCTCCTCGCTTTCAATATTCTCAGGTCGATGGGCAAATCAGAGCCCCTCGTCGCTGCCTCCAACAAATGTCACGGCAGTACTGCCGTCCCCCCCGTAAAGCTTGTATGTGATTGACATCAATCATCTCAGTGCCAATCTGCAACATGCATCTCCGTGTGGCGTACTAACAAGTTGGGTTACAGACTCTGCTTTTAATCACCACCGTCCTCTTCTTATCCGCATCGTTCCTCCATTTCTCATTCCCTACCATCTCTCTCACTCCCACTGATGATCCTTGGGAAGGACTCGCGGCTCACTGCCAGGATGCCCAACCCATACACGCCACAGAGTTCCTTGAGCGGCAACGCCAGCTCGCTCACGCTCTCCATGCGCTGAACGGGTCTGCCTACGTCGCTGAACCAGGCGCCAGCGCGCTGTTCTTCGGCAACATCTCTGGTGCATCATGGGGTCTCTCTGAACGACCTCTCTTGCTCATCGTTTCCCCCCTCGTTAATCAGGGAGAGGTGTCGGCTCAGGTCAAGGTCTTGACGCCCTCCTTCGAAGCAGACCGCGCAAAGCTACTGGACATTCCCGGCGTGGACGTCACGTATGTGGCGTGGCAGGAAGCCGACGACCCATATACCGTTGCAGTGGAAGCACTCCCCACATCTA
>QGOH01000674.1:787-16294 GCA_003313155.1 Boletus sp. MG95
GGAGGTGGCACGGACTTCGAGCTCGGCGGGCGCGGCGGCGGCGACTGCCGCAAGAACAGCAACGGGGAGAAGAGCAGAGAAGCGGATGTACATCTTTGTAGCAGTGGATATGGTGAGTTGAATTGTATATTGTTTTTGCTGATGATGATGATGAGTTGGTTGCGACCGACCTTTTTATACAGCGAGGAGGACCTTCCCCACGGCACCCCTTTGCACACAGCCCATTCACCCAGCACACGTTGGTCAATGCGACCAGGTCGGGCGTGCCTCCTTGTCAATCTACCACAGCAATGTAACAGGGGGAGGAGACAGTTGTGCCGTGAAATGTCAAGATCTGCGAGCGGCGTTTCTGGCTGGGCGTGTCATATGACCACGGTCACTATGCTTGGACTAGCAAAAATGCATCGAATACGGCGGCAAACACTCGGCCCCATTCTGCCCGCAGGGGCTCAGGGGGAATGCAAATTGAAATCATTGGTCGTCTATTATGATAAACTAGTGAAATATCAGCGACTGGGTAGGAAAATTGCCTGCAACGATAAGGGAGCGTACGTGAACACAAGCAGTAAGACGGCTTATGAGCTTGGCCTATGTGCAGACACCACTGCGGGCCTGGCAGCTCAGTGGACGCAATGTAAACGCGGATCATGGGCGTGCAGATTTAATGACTCTAGGGCGGCCCACAGCTCCAAAAAGCGATATAGGGACGAACCGCTTTGAGACCGCTGTTCTGGTTTATTTGGCCACCGATGAATGGCTATGGCTATGTAACATCAAACATCGTGTTCGCTCATTCCAACCAGTACAGCGCGCTGTGGACCTAACAGGAGCTGTCGAGGGGAACCTGTCAACGGGAATTAAAGCTTCAAAATTTATAATGGTACTCGAGGTATAGCCCATTCAGAACCTTGTAGCTGGACTTTGGATATCATTATGCACCCCTGATTGAAACTGCCTAATTTGGTAGGCGCTGTGGTTCATTGCAGGTACTCCTTGGACCCCGTGGAAAGAGGAAAAGGGGGGATGTACTGGCAAAACAAATGGCGTTCTATGAGATTGTAAGATGACAGGCTTGAGACTTGAACGAACGGCAACACTTGTGGGACGATTCGAGCCCGTCCCGATAGTTCCCAAATTCAAACAGTGAACCTCTCTATTTAATTTTGCAAGCGATGCGACGTTCTGCAATAGGTTGAAACTTGGTTGACTTTGCGTGTCCGCGACTGTACACAGAATGTGCCTCCCGGCAATAGTGAGGGGTAGCGGACCTTGTCCGAGCGTAACTGCCAGTCTGCTCGAATGGTTGACAGAATGGATGGATGGATGTTCGGTCAGTTACGCTTGGATGAGATTGGCTAAATACGCTTAGTAATAAGTACATGAAATTTTCAACTCGAGTCGGACCACCAACTTTACAGCGTCCTCGAACGATGGCCGTAAATGTGTCTCTTCTTTGCATCGTTCATGCAGTCATCGCAACGTAGGTCTCTGCAGGGTCAGTGCCTTCGACTGTCGTGTGCAGTATTCTGGTGGGTCCAAATTGCCTTCGATGAGGAAGATCCTGTCGCTCTTCCTAGGATGAATTCCTTCTCAGACCTGTTCTGTACCCTCGTGGAGACAAACATTTATATTGCCTTTTATCTCTGAACATGCTTTTTTTCGTCACTCTGAGCTCAAACTGACATGTTTTTTGCACAGAACTCACTGCAAGCAGGCTGGGANNNAATTTGCTGCCAGGTAGTAGTTCATCTTAGTCCACCCTAGCCTATCCCAACCCAGTTGTCTACTTCGATGTTCGTTTCCCAAGACACTCGATTGCAGAGTCTAATCCGTGGTCAGGGATTTGACACCAGCCCTCATGTTGCAAGTAATGTCAAATGTTAGTGATGCAGCCAAAAACCACCGTATTTATTCAGGTGCAAGTAGGATACGCATCATGGTCTATGAATACATCTCATCCCAGTCGTCATCATTGGTTGCGCAGGAAGAGTTTCCGTTAACAGTACTGTCCAACGATGGTATAACATTTACCCCTGATATTGGTATCTGAGTTTTGGCGGGTTTACTCTGCCCCCCTTGTTCCATCTCGTCGACGATATTCCACATATCCATATCTTCGTCGTCACCTATGGGTGCGGATGATGAGGTACTACGCAGTGGATCCAACAACGTCTGTGATTCATCAAAGGCATTCCAAAGACTTGCTTCCTCGACGTCCATCGCGTTTGCATCGGGACCATTTCTAGATGAAGCTTTACCTGTAAGTGTTGGTGAAAGCGACGTGTGCGGCGACCCAGAATCAGCCCTCGCAGTACAGAGTACAGCAAATTGTTCTTCCTCGGCCCGGATCACAGCGTCAATATCGAATTCATCGTCATCTCCCTCCGAGGATGCGGGGGGGAGCGAAGGAGTACGCTCGGTCGCTCGGTCGCTCTTTAACTGGAGGTTCTCGGATTCTTTGTCGTCTCCGTCGTCTTCAGTCCCGACAAGTGTGGGTTCGGTAAGATCGATGACGTCCGGGTCGTCGGCCGACTGCTTGTCATTTGTGACGCCTTTGAATTCGTCGCGCCAGACGCTCAGGCGAACCTTGTGGTGCGTGTAGGTCAGAAAATATAACCCAGACAGGGCACTCGGACGCCTCTACCTGCATGCGTTTGGAGTGACACAATTTCTCGACGCGGTTGACTGTGTCTTTGAACGAAGTCTTTGGGTACATCTTGTGTGTCCAGAACTGGTATACCTGCAATAACCGATTGAGATTCGCGTGCTGAAGGAGACGTAGGTCAACAGAAGTATACAACGTTCAAAGGGAGTGGGAGTGCACCTCGTTTCCTTTCCCCTTTTGTATAAATCCCTTGATGTCCTTGATGAGCAGTGGAAAACCCTCAGGTCCTACTAGCCTCTCCTCATCCAACTTTGGCAGAACCTTCCGACCCTTTTTCTCCGCATCACCTGGCTTGCCCTTGGCTTCGTCCTTTCCAGACTGATCCTTTCCCGTGTCACCATTATCCCCTTCTCTCGAACCACCTGCCAAGGTCTGTGAAGAGGCTGTTTGTCTTGTGCGCGCATGTCTGGCCTCTGCTTCCCCGGCAAGCCTCGCAAGGTCCAACGACGGTGCAAGCGGCTTGTACCTCAAATCATCGTCCTCCTCGTCCTTGTCGAGGTCCTCGAACAGGGCGTCGACATCTGGCCTGGCTGGGGGTGGAGCAGGCGTTGCACGCTTTGGGGGCCGTTCAAAGTCGCTGTCGCTGTCGGAGAGGAAGAGGGATTGGCGGGGTCGTTTGAGAGGGCTGGAATCGCCATCGGTCGGTGGGGGCTTTGGTGGAGACGCGGTGGGCTCGTCCCAGATGTCATCGAGGGACATGATGGAGTGAGGCCACGCGTTATTTTGAGGTGTTTGGGCGACGCGAATCTTGCTCGTGACATGCGATGGAAACCTACCATGACCATGACCACCACATTCATTGTTTAAAAGTCAAGGGACTGGAAACGACGCGAATTCCCAGCCAACGCCAAACTAAATGCCTCAACTATGTCTCTCGTATGCGGGACGACAACGAAACGTTGGTGAAGGGTGTGTAACCAAGTTTGTACGTGCTAGTCTTGTGCTAGCTTTGCTCAGATACGTTCGAAGCTACCTGGACTCTTCTCATCGGCGATGTCAGTGTCAGGGGTATCCGTTGCGAGGTCGCCAATGTTTCAGAGATCGCTGGCGGAAAGATGATCTATGAATTGACAACGCAGTTCCACTTAGAAACCTCCAGGACCGACGATCAAGGTCGCGTCGCGCTGGGTCCGGAACTCACGAGGGATCTCGAGTTTGTCTTGGACACTCAGGGTGGTCGATATGCCGCATCAGCAGTGGGTGGACATCAAGTTACCTCCTGACTGTCAGACATAGTGCGGAGGTGTAATACGTGCCCTTGAGGCCGAGGCATTAGTTACCGACGCCGGGAATCTTGTGGGCATCCCGTTGCGTGAACGCAAGATAGACCGGATTGTGTTCTGTGTGATGGAGCTTCGTATGTACCGCGCGAACGGTTCAGGTGATTCATAGCGTACGTTTCGTAGGACTGTAATGTTCACGTTGTGGTGGTTGCGGTTAGAACTACCCGCATTCCTAGACAACTTCAATATGAGGGTTCGTCTCACTCGTGGGCCCCTGAACCTATTCCACCACCCATCTAGGAACACTCTAAGCGTGCCAAAGCTGATAAGTTAGAATTTTACAGTACTACTTATTGTCTATATACCTTGACAATGACTATTTCGTCTGATTGTAGAGATCCTTCAATATCAGTCCCCTGATGTCAAGCTGGGCCACGGAAAACTGCGAACCATTCTTAAATATTGACCTCGACCAGGGGTGACCCCATAATTTACTCGATAGAACACACGATGCCTCGCGAGCTTCGCCCAAGAAAGCCACACCCAAGTTATGCCGACATTGCAGGCGAGGATATCAGGGACCATGGAAACGCGGCAGGTCCCGCAGAAGTTCACCTGGTTGACGAAGAAGATATCAGCGCAAGTGAATTCGAGCCTGACAATGGCCCTGGAGATTCAAAGAAAGTACCGTCCGGCGGTGAGGATGACGGCGTCGATATGAGCGATGCCCGAGATCCAGAATCCGAGGTGGAAGAAACGCCGAAACAGAGTCGCAAGGGGACGACGACGTCTTCTCGAGTTCGCAAGCCTCAAGCCACTGGCACGACCAACTCGGGTACCTCTCCCATGTTCGCATCTTCGAAAACACGGAAGGAACAATCACGCAGGCTTCCTCCCAAGGTGCAACAGGCCGCTCGTGCACCCTCCTTGTCCACCCCGCCTTTACTGGCACCTCGGGCGGCGAAGATGTATACATTACCAAATCCGAGCGCACACCATCGACACCGAGCGATACCAGTGTTCTTTAGGAAGGAGATGGTTGAACGACTGGATGAACCTCCCTCGCTATTCAAAGAACCCCGTATCGTTCCGACGAACAGTATGACCGCCGATCATTCTCTCACTGACAAGGTTAGCAAATCTTGGGGCTTCAATGTCGGCGCCGGTCCTGTCTGGCAAATCATGGAAGATAGATCCTGTTACAAAGAAAGTATCGGTTCGGGCGCTGGTTCAGAGAAGGAGTCTTCTCGGCGTCCCAGGGTGTACCAGAACGTATCCGTACGACCTGGCTGGGAAGTGTTGAGTTACCAGTGTGTGGCAAATGGCTGGCTCCACGATGTGTATTCAAGCTGTTTTTGAACTGAAATCACAGGGACGCTCTAAAGTATTTACCCACACACTCAGTCTTGACTGAGGACGGGCAGTTTAAGCCTCCGGCCCAAGTCGTCTGTTACGTGGGCCCGCATGATGGACAGACGCGTGTCGCTTTCAATATATTTGACAGTGTTGCTACCTGTACGTGAATGCACTGCACCCCACCGATGGCAATAACCTGAGGGCTCTTCAAGCCGAGTATTTTGAGGACGGTACGGGGTACATCTTTAATGCAGGCTCCCCAGTGTGGGGGATAGATTGGTGCCCGACTTATCAAGCGGACCGCCCTGGTAAGAGTGCCTATTCTCACTGTTTTATCACCCACACTCAAGCGGTGGTCAGCTCGGCAGTTCAGGCATTATTTAGCTGTTGCCCCCTTTCCAACCCGCTCGCACGCCCCAAGTATTGGTGTTAATGTTTCTCGTCCCTTCCCGGCCTGCGTCCAAATATGGAGTCTGAAACCTAGAACCCGAGACGAGAATGCGATGGACGAAGATCGTCCTCGGAGTGACCCAGCCGAAGTCCGTTGTGAAATGGTGTTATGTCTGGAAAGCGGGCCAGCTCAAGAAATCAAGTGGTGTCCTTTGCCCGCTCATGACCAAGTTCGTCCTCTCTCTCTATATATATATCGACAACCTGTTAAGAGCAGCTGAAAAACCCCACCAAAGTGGGAAGGCGGACGACCCAGAAACCCTCGAAACATTGGCATATTGGCTGGAACCTTTGAGGACGGGTCGCTCTCTATATACATTGTACCAGATCCGGAGGATGCAAGACCTCCGGAACACGATACCGCTTACCCTGTCTTTGGTGGGCACGTTTTTTTTTCGCCATCAGTGAGAAATGCTTATCTTGCACAGTCAAGTTGCCTGAGCCAGCCCTACGCGTTGAACATGAAGGAACATCATGCTGGTCCCTTGATTGGGCAAACAGCGAAACCATCGCTGTAGGTCTCACGAATGGTGAGATCTGACTGAAAAAAGTGGTTTACCACACTGGAGTGACGCGCGTCCCAAGGTTGTCTTGCCGTCTACAACGTCAAGCGTGCGTTGGATAGCGGCGAAGCTCTCAGTAAGTCACCAGGGTCTATTTTTCACCTCACGTCCTTGAGGCCGTTTTTGGTACCCACTCAGACATCTTTCCGACACACTTCATTGCTGTACATCAGTCCGCCATTCGTGCACTCGCGTGGATTCGCGTGCCTCCCACAGATGGATCTGGCGTGTCCAACCCATCTGAGGATCCAACAGTCATCGCGAGTGGTGGATACGATGGCGTAGAGTGTCTCACCGACATCCGGGAGCCACACGGGAACGTCGTCAACCGGACAAGAGGCACGTTTTCACTTTTGCATCCCCCATGTGACCATCATGTCTTGAACAGAACGTCGTCCAACAAAACAGACGTCATCAATAGTGCAGCTTACTCCGCGTTCGCGACGGGTCCGATCATGATCGACCACGACAACACCGTTAAGTCGTATTCCGTCTCACCGAGCATGCTGGGGCGCGGTCATATTCTGATGGAACCGGATGGGCCTGTTTGGGTCGGTTCCGTGTGTTTACTACTCGCACGATACTTTTTTGTTGATAAAAATTCGCTGTAGAGCGTGAGCACGTCGGATTACCATCCTCAACTCGCTGTCGGATCGGCCGATGGATCGTGTTCAACCACCAACACGCTCAGGTCTACTCGGAGAGGTGGAACAGTCGTGCGTCCGATGCAATCTGCGGTCCAACGCCGGCCACGTTGACGAGCATCCCTTCTCAGCCTTTCCTCGTCCACAAGATTTATCAGCTTGATTATAGTCGCGAGACCGGAGAATTCCGCATGCTCGAACACTTTCTGCCACAGGTCAATTCCACAAAGTCTTGTATTTCACCGATACTGAGCTTTGGGGGCCACAGGAAACGCAAGAAAGGTCGACCAGCATCAAGGGCAAAGATCAGGAAAAGAAAGAAGGCGCAGAGGCCAATGGGCGCAGCACCAGTACCGGTGTATGGCCACCAGAAATGGGCGTCCACTGCGTGGCATGGAACAATGGAAATGGCCTCGGAGGCGCACCACTGTTAGCCTCCGCGACCGCATCGGGACTTTGCAGAGTGGACTGGCTGATGGGGCGATGGATCAAAGACAAAACACCATACGTGAGCGTACCAAAGATGAGAAAAGAAGTCGAGGGGGCATCAGACGAGTCAGACGAGGAAGCATAGTTGACGAGTAGATCCGTGATCGACGTTCTGCTCTGGTATCGGTTACGATTAAAATGCATTTTAAATCTAGTACTGAACCTACACGATACGCAAAAAATCCCCACTCAGCGATGCGACCACGGGTTTTTATGACGACATTAGACAGAGACTCACAGACGTTGAACAAAAAAAAAAAAAGGCACGAAGTTGCAAACAAAGACCAAGCGATCGTCCGACACGCATGACATCACTTTGCCTTGAAGAGATTGCTATCCTTCAGCGCTTGGCGGTGTAGCAGTCTCAATCGCCGTTTCTCCGCCTTCCCACCCGGTCCATCGTCCGCGAGTACCTTGGGTTTCGTGAGATCCCAAAGCCACGGAGGGTATTCCTCGTCCGGTTTCGCGAGGATGGGTGGTTCGTTCTTCAAGTAGTTGAGTCCGGTCAGTACAGTGCCAGCTGGACATGACGATATGACGTCTTTTGTGGGTTTATAAATGGTGAGTCTATCGTCACTAGAAATGTTCCAAGACGTCGAGGCGTACTTTTAGTGGGTTCGGACGACGCGGCTTTGGGGGGTTGGCTCGGACTAGGTTTGCTGCTCGACGCCGAAGTATACCCGCGTGCCAAGCGAAGCGAAAACGTTCTCCGGAACATCTTTCGAGGAAAGTAAAGACGTGTCGAATGCAATTTCAATGGACGCGTTCGGTCAAGTGACCTGTGACGGGCGTGACACACCCAACGTTCCCCAGGAAATTTACCGGGTTGATGTAGATAGTAAATACAAGAAAGAAAATTGGCCAGCTGAGTTACATTTATACAGTCCAGCACGGTCAACTCAATGGTCTATACCTAGTCTGGGTGAGTCATGATATTCAACCGTCTAATGCCTCAGACACCCAAGGGTTCCACCATGCTCAGAATAACCCAGACCCAGGGAACAATCGTGACTGTTCGTTTGCATCTTGGTCGTCGTCTTCTTCATGATCAGCATGAGCTGAAGGTTCTACCTCAGGGGAGAGACTATAGGGTGTCGCTGGGTGCAGTTCCGCTTGGTGATGTTCCTCGGACACATACGGCTCATGTTCGAACGGATCGATATCTGTATCCGGTGTCGCCGGTGGAAGTGGCTGTATTGGCTCTGGAGAAACAACGGGCTGAATGGCATGTGTCCGTGGAGAACCATCGCGTTGCGGGGATCGCGGAAGAAGTATGGCTTGGGGAGTAGGGGACATAGACAAAGGCTGAGTCTTGGCTGGAATGTTGTATTGCGGCAGGATTTGTGTAGTTGGCTGAGGGCGGGGTGGCGTTGCAGTGGTTTGGGGTTTGGGTTGAAGATCATACTCAAACTATAGCGGGCGTGTCAGAACGAAATGTGCAGGGATGAGGCGAGCATATCTTACTGCCGCGAAAACTTCTTCCTTCCGTTTCTTACCCTCATCCTTGTCAATGCAATAGCAGAGGTACAAGACATCCGCGCTGGAGTATGGTCATCAACACGTCGGAGAGACAATAGGGACGGCTTACGTGTCCTCCACAAGGCCAACACAAAATAAACCAACGAGTGCCGTCACGCCGCCAGCCAACAAAGCAGCCCCCAAGGCAGAGTCCGGAGCGCTCAAAGTGTGGGCGACGAACAGATAGGTCAACAGTGCAAACGGAAACGTAAGTGTCAACGGTGTATACGTGAGCATCGTGAGTTGAGCTGGAAAAAAAAATCAGTTCCTGATGAGCGCAAAGCTAGATAGGTTGAATCGTCGTACGCTCAGTCTTGAACTTCCGCCTGAAACGCCCTGCTCCCGCAGACTCCACGGCTGCTGTGAGAGCACGTGCTCGTCTTGCGCTCGGTAGGAATGGATCGCCGGTAAGGCCAGTATACACGAGCGCATACTTGCTAAATGACGTTGTCACGCTCTCCAAGTAGCCTACTGCCATGCCAGCACCAGTTGTAAGTGGTTGAAGCCAGGGGCGGAGAGCCAGGGGGAAGTATGAAGGCAGGAGACGTAACGCGATGGTCAGGAGTGCGAACACACGGATGACAGCCATGATGAGTGCACTCAGGACAATCGACCCCAGAGATGGATAAGTGGAGCGAAGAATAGCGCCGTGAATAACATGCGTGTCTGATAAAGGTGGTGAAGGTTGGTTTGGGCTGAAAAATGAGACGAGTGAGCAAACAAAGCGAGATTAATAAAAAGGCACCGACTCTGCATAATACCATGCACCAATGACTCCCGCACAAGTAGTGCGTAAGATACCTCGTGCAACACCCCAACTCCAGAGCCACACCCCGATGGCACCAACGATTGCCCAATCCGCCCATTCCTTGAGTTGCCATTCATACCGATCCTGCACCCTTTCAAAGTAGCCCACCAACAGGAGTCGGAAAATGAGTGTGACGAATGGGATCGAGGCGATTAATATTATGAGAAGGATGACGGGAGAAAGCGCCAGGAGAAAAGGATTGGACATCAGAAGTTGCGACGTGAGGTCAAGGATGGACGACGTGGAATGAATCTTGCGAGGAAGGTCAATTAGACGTCGAGCGGTTAGTATTGACAAGACGAGTGGGATGACAGAAAACAACCGTAGTCTATATTTCAAGTTAGTCATGACTTTCGGAGGATGAGATGTGGAATGTGGCTTACCCAACGCTCTCGCCCCATGTTGGCTCTTGATCACCGTCCCACATAAAACTGCCAACAAAGGCCCATATTGCAGAAATGAAGAGCGTGACTGGTATAAACACTGAGGTGATGACCATGACGGGTTTGACGAATATCCGCAAGAGGAAGATGTGCGCATAAGCAACGACGGCGCTTACGAACGTCAGGATGGTGAGTAATGGTACTGTGTGCAGTAGAGTGAGGTATGGCAAAGGGCCCCTTAGTTTGTCGGGCCAAGTAACGATGAAGATGAGCAAGATAGAGAAGAAGAAACATATTGTGACACCAGTGCACCATAGAATGGTCCAGTATGAATCGTTGAACTTCCGACGGGCGCGCGATGTATGACGGGGGTCCGGTAGCGAGAATACGTCAATCGGACGGGAGGTACCATCCCTCGGTAGCAATGAATCTGTGAGAGATAAAGACACGGGTTCCCGACTACGGGGAGGGGGGGGAGGTGACTGGGGGGGCAGGATAGGGTGTATGGGGTGTGATGGACCTGCTATGGGCCCCGGGGAGTCGAAGGAGGACCTTGAAGGAGAGGGTGAGGAGGCGCGAAGACGTCGAGGGGGTGATGCCTGGTGAGCGAGCCAGCCCTTTGGAAAGTCCTGTGATTCGGCCTGACCGTAGCCAGACGCCATCAATGGTATCGACTGGGAGGCATGGCGAGAGACCCCTGGTGGCATATCTTCCTCGTCCAGGCGGAGATACGGATCCTCCTCTACTTCAAGATGTCGACTCCTATAATCTCCTCTGCTGGACATCCTGCTCATATGACTTTCACGTAGATGAGGATCGTCAAGGTCGTCGAGCTCGCTGTTGTGGTCGTTGCCTACACGAGACCCCTCATCGGTTGTGAATGAAAAGAAAAGAGGCTGTGAGGAGGACAGACTTGACTCTGGATTCTGCTGCTGCAACAAAAACTGCGAGGCATACTGCGCAAACGATTTTGCCATCTCCTTAAGCGCGCCCGCTCGTCAAGGCGAAAGTAGCTGGCCAAGGATTTGCGACGCCGTCTTGGGCTGCGTGACTTATAAAAGTCGATGTCGCTGTGGTAAATTCGCTCAACAACCTAACCTTAGCTTGCGTACCCCGTGTGAATGTCATTCCTAAACAGGAATGCAAGGCCATCCCTCCATACTTGCACAGTTTGAGTTCCGTCTTGCCATGGCCCAGATCACATTTGGTGGGTAAAGGCAACAAGCCACTTGGTCAGTCCGTTCTCAAGACAATCAGTAACTGCCATGTTTCCGGCGGTTTTGGCGAACGCATTTACTGCCGATCTATTTGCCTGCTCGACAAGCGGTGGATATCATTGCTGCGGGGCCATCCGAAGAGCCTATCTCTGAACGTTTGAACCCTGCCCGTTTATATCTTTTCTGTCTTCTCTTCTCCACTGACTGATTCCGTGGTAGCCTAGAGGAGCCTAGTCGACCCAGGATAGACAAAACCAAGCCGAGGTTGCTGCCCCAACTGATCCCTCAGCCCAACGTCCCTTGTGCAACTGTTCACGTTGCGTGATTATCGAGCGCTCTTACAAATAAATACGACTTGTAATGTTACAAGGCAAGTGTCTGGAGGGTACGACAACTCTAGGGTTTTTTACCATTATATGACACCTTTAGATACTCCACCCACCGCATGTACTGTCCAACAAAGGGCTCGGCCCTAAGGACAATATACGAGGTTATAAAAAAAACCTTAGGTTTACATACCTGGCATTGCTGCAGACCAAGTTTAAGGGTTTATTTCTGGACCTCTTCCGGCTCCTCCACTGTCACCGTGTTTTGCTCGCTATTCTCCACATTCCTAACATCACCGCTGTACACCGTCTTGCGGTTCACCGAGTACTCCCGCAAGAATAGTGTCAAAATTAGACCAACCACAGCCAACGCCGTTGTTGCCATCCATATCGTTGCAATCGAACGCGCCCACGCATGCAGCACCGCATTGCGAAGGACGACGTCCTTGTTGGGTTCAGCACTGCGACAATAACCAACGAACACGTAGTGACACACATCAATCAAGTGGACTTGGTTGATGCTACCGTTGAGCGCTGCGATATTAACACCAAGCCCGAGACTAGCGATGTTCGGGATGGCTGCGAGTCTCCGGGGGAGCACGCTGGCGAGAATGGCCTCACCAACGGCGACTCCTACGGCGCCCCCCAGCACGCTGAAAACATCGATCATTTCTGTCGAACTGGCTGGACGAAGAAATAATTGCTCACCGGAGGAACAGGAAGCCGCTCGTCGCAGTGGCCATATCCTTCAGAGGCATTGCTGCCTGAAGTGCCACTATCGGAATCTGGAATAAAAAGCCTGCTCCGATGGCTGCGATCAGAGGAAAAACCTCCTGTTCCGCACTTTGAATGATTGAGCATTGCAAAGTAACTCAGAGAGAGAGAGAGAAACATACATGCTTGAGGTGTAGTCCAGCATGATGAGGAGGCCTGTTCCTACGGTTAACAATGTACTCCCAAACCAGATCCCCGGGAGGTTTCTTCCCATCTTTGAGACAACAAATCCAGAGGCGACGGAGAACAAGGAAGACACGAGGATGTACGGAAGCATTCTGAATACAATTGATAAGTAGGCCAGGAATGCGAGTGCAAGGAGAATAGGTACTTGACTCCTGCACCAGTAGCCGAAGAACCAAGTACTGGAGAAGCATCAATCGAATGTTCGCACACAACAAAATCGGAAAGTAAAACCTTGGTAAAACAAGGGAAGATAACTAAGATTCGGATCAGCGCGATCCCACTGAGACTCGGGCCATGTTGTTTGTGCTCACTACATTCCTGGAAGGAAAACGGAATTGTGGAGAAATGCAGTTGCCAGAAGACACCCAGTGGTTCGCGTCTTTGTAACACTGTCAGAAAGGGATGCAAAGCTCAAGCTTGAAATTCACCTTGAATAAACGCGGAGGAAGGATAGCCGCACGTTTTGTGAACGCTTCGTTAACCCCCCCGACGACAAGTAACGTCACTCCCACGGCAAGTGGGCCGATTGTCCGGGGTTCTGACCCTTCAAAAAGTCAAGGATTCAATCGGTCAACACAACGAACATAACGACACAGGAGACCAACAGCTTTGTTCGCCAAAGTTGAATCCTATCAAGAGGCAAACAACTCCTGCAACAAGACTGAAAAGTCCGATAAAATCAAGTTCGGCGATTTGGTCACGAAGTGGGCGTCTCTGAGGTGGATGAACGTTGAGGAAGACGAACAGTAGCGTCGCTGCAATACCACCGATAGGCCTGGAGCTTTCATGATCAGAGCTGAATTAAACCCTCCCATTGTAATAAGCACATACAAGTTAATGAAGAAACACCATCTCCACGAAGCATGTTGCGACAAAGCCTTAGCAAATTTAGCCGTCGTGACGGGCATTTCAAACAGTAATGCCTTACACCGCCAAGGAGTGGTCCAGCCACACTGTTTAGGATTGAGTTAGCGGACCTGGCACTCGAATTTTGTGAATGCACTACCTCGCAACACCATACGTAGCGCCGATTAGACCACCATAACGTCCTCGACTACGAGAGCTCGTCAGTTGAATCAGGAAATGGATCATTCTAATCCTTTTATACGAACTCTTTCAATGGAACGATGTCCGAGATGGTGATTATTGACAGTTGCATGACACCACCGCCGCCGACCCCCTGGAATGCTCTGCAGACGATTAACCAAGTCATATCTTGCGCAGCCCCACAGAGCGCTGATCCGAGCTGACGTGATGATAGTGAGTAAAGTAACACACATTCCGACCTGGAAAACAGACCAAGAAAACAGAGATACACGAGTAGAAGAGTGGTTTTCGCCCTAGTGCACGGGTAAGAAACGTCGTCTGCATGCGGCGTCAATGAAGAACCCCACCAAAGATGTTGGACAGTTTTCCATAGAGGGGCCCGAACGCGCCGGCTGCAAGCATGTATGCACTAGCGCAAAGTGTGTTCAACCAACGGTGCGATGATGAAAGAATCGGACATACCTTCCAACCCAGCTGTAGTTATTTCCACCATTAAGGTGCGCTACGATGGTAGGGAGCGCAATTGAGACGATAGTCTTGCAATCTCTCCGTCAGACCCGTCTCATAGTAATGGAGCCCTTGACTCACCTGATCCAGTGCTCCAAGGAACATTGTACACACCAGAGCGAAGCTGACAATACCTAGCCTGTTCTCGGGCAGAACATGCACCTCATCCTGCGTCCAGGAAACACCTGGCTCCTTCCGCTTTGCAACGTGCATTTCTTGATGGGAGAAGTTGGATGTCATGGTTTCAATGGCACCTCGGACAATCGAGCGATGTTTCAAGGACAGGGGGGAATTCAGGACACCAATGTGGCAGCGGGCGAGTTAGTTCGCTAATGGTTGCGTTTCAAGTGGCCCAATCCAATAGAACCCACAAACCGTGGCCGACGCTAGGGATCGATCAACGATCAGTGTCGTTCGCTTTGCGAGGCTTAGAACCTGCGCGTTTGCTAGCCCCACACGCACTAACCGCGCTGTGTAGGGCTCTCCCATCATACACCACCTCCGCGGAGGGATGGGCTCCGGGTGCCGTGAGAGTGAATCCCAGGCCGACTTGGGTGCGGCATCCACAGAGTTCTCTGAGTCTGGGGGAGTAACCATATGACACGTTTGTGGGAAGTGCGCAAGTTTGACGACCTCCCTTAACGCCGCGTCGTTGGGCAGCTCATCCTTCGGCTTTTGTTTCGTTCAGGTTGTCCGACTGGACGAAAAGTACGATGCATGTCTACTGCAGCAAGCGGCGCCAAGCGCAGAAGGGGACACCGGCGTCCGACTGCCCCAAGGGGCAGGTACTCAAACCCCTCCGAATCGGCCTATCGGTCCCGCCATTCCGAGGTGTGAGATGATGTGGGTTGTCGACGTGTTGGTACTGATGAAACGTTGACAAAGTCAAAAAGCGTTAAGTTTAGAATTTCAGTTAGTATGTGCCCGTCTCCGTACGTCGGCGGTGGCATCCACTGCTTTTAACAGATTACCTTTCTGAAATGGCCGGATTTCTTTGACTCAACACTGCAACTTGGCCGGCGCCGCGTTTTCCGTTGTCCGGTTCCGCTCTCAAGCTTCAAGACTCTTCGTCCCGCCCGCCATTCCTTCGTCGCAGCTCAACCGTCTTTATCTCCGAACTTCAAGAATCCCTTTTCCTGGTTGCCCGGCGGCTCGCTTCGCGGTCATCGAGCTGCTCGGTGCCCACACACAAAAGCGTTCATTTGGGCCGGAAAACCCTCAGGGCTTCCGCCGCCTGCTTCGTAGCATCTGCTTTATTCAGTAACAGATTCCATAGCTACCCCCGTTCTGCTGTTCGTCCCCATAATGACGAAGCACACGAAGTGTACGTCACGTCACGTCACGTCACGTC
>QGOH01000688.1:0-12065 GCA_003313155.1 Boletus sp. MG95
AACCACACCAGGCATCCACTCGCGAAGGACATCAACACGAAGAGACTCGTGGTCATGACGACAAACCACCCGACTCAAATCCAGTAGGATTTCGTTATTCCGTCAAAGTGCTGTGCTGAGTCCATTGGGTACGTGCAACAGGAGGATCCTGGGAAATCCAGTCCACTCGACTCCGAGGGCGAAGACAGCAATGGTGATCTCCTTGAGGTACCAGTTCGTTCGTTTCACCCTCGCGACGAGTTCTCACGATGGCATAGATCGAGGTGCCATCGAGCACTCCAGCCCCTCAATTCGACTTTGATGAGGTCTGTGGTCACTTTGTTTTTCTTGATTCCATGTTGACAACTTGACCCTGCTGGAGCCGCCATCCCCGGCCGCCTCTGCCGGTCCCCGGGAGGATGAAATACCGCCGTTGGACCTTGCACGGGAAAACTTCGATACTGCCAAGTCACCCAAGGGCCATTCAATATTCAAAAATTGGCGACAGAAAAAGAGTAACAAGCGGCCAGTTTCGCATGAGCCCGAACGACTTTCTGGAGCATCACGCCAGCCTGCCGATGATCGATCTCCTTCCTCCCCAGCAAGAGCGGATATGACAAACAAGGGCCCCTCGTGGATGGCTGCAGGCCAGCGTCAAAAAGTGAGCGCTCCTCCTGATAGACGGTCAGATACGATGTGTCTAACATACCATCTTAGCGAGCAGTTGCAAAACCCGTCGTTAAACGACAGGTTGGTTGTTCGTCGGATTTGTATGCAGGAACTCATCACTCGTGACAGGATAAAGCGGCTGTGAAGGCCGCTGTTCCCAAGCACCCGAATAAAGGTGCCTCTGGTAGTGGACAGGATAGTGTGGATGCAAGAGGAACGGCTGCGGTATATCTTTTCTTGTAATGGTGGACCTCGTCACGACAGCTCATGTCCTCTTAGGCACAACAGGCAAATGATCCGTCTCAACCCTCAGATGGGAGGGTTCATCTAACGGTGCGCGTTACATTGCTTTACCCTACGTTGTTAGGCTTACAGTCGATCAGCACCAACAAGAAACAGGCAATTCTACCCTTTCAATCACGTTCCCCACGTGGTTGTTGTGTTTTCGCTCTGGTACACATGATCAGACGTAGTGATCCAGGCGATTCCATGCGATTCACGTACATACCATGCCGAATCGGTAACATGCGGACGTCGACTGTGCAGATCCTTGGGTTCGTGTCACCTCGTAGCATTTGTATGAATCCTGATAAGCCTGTCTGTGATCGAGCTCACAAGGATATTCGCTCGGCGGTCATGATAGTGTATACGCACACGGAGGTCGATGCTGCAGGACAGTGTCTAATTGATTAGAACCGATGCCACAAGCCTACAGAATGCCTACTGAGACAAGGATGTGCGTCTAGTAAGATGTGCACCACCACATCTTTCAAACACTCCTTCCCTCCTACACGATCTCGTCTCCGCTTAGGGTCGCGTTTGAAGGCTTGGTGTTCGAATATCGCTTCTCTCACGAGGACAAGGCCTAACATGGGTGGGAGGGCAGGTCTGATGACGTGGCTGTCACCGCCTGTGGTCCTCTGATCATGTCCACCGGCAACCCTCGAGGTGTGATGCTTGCTTCTGTGAGACCTGCAGCGTCTGGTGCACCAGGAGACCGGTCTCGTTCGATAGCTCAACCTACCGAGTCAAATAATGCCCCCATTGAAGGGAGTGTTGAAACCGCTCATTTGTTAGAACAGGTGCGTTTGAGAAAATGCTCCACGAGACACATCTCATGCGCTCGTAGATCGAGGCCGTCCGTGGAACGGTGAGGTTCCTACGGACAGAGAATTCGTATCTCAAAGGCCAAGACCTGCTGAAGAAGATCGGAGCCCTGCCTCTCTTCCAGAACTGGTCCGCCTATCGCCTATGCCACCGTTGGACCCATCGACCGTCTCTGAGATCTGATTTTGAAGAGTCCGGGTCGGACCTTCCGTCCCCGCTAGTATTCGGACCCTCTTTGCAACTGAAACGAAAATGCTCTACCAGGACGTCATCGAGTTCTCCTCATCGCCTCGTGTCATCGACTTGTCCGCCCTGCATGCGAAACGCACCGAGAATGAGGATGCGGCGCAGGGACATGCCAGCACAGCAGGTACTGGAGCGCAGGGTGGAAGCCGAGCGACTGAGTAGGCGAGTGAGAGGGCTGATCAGATCGCGCCAACACATTGTGATGAATCTGATTGTGGTTCAGAACATGGTGTACAGGTTTATGATAGATTGAAACGTCGTGGACTCGATTACAATACCATATAGGATAGCTTTTTATTTGGACGTGCTCTCTTTCTGTATAGGGTTGGAAATAACATGACGAGGAGGATCCACTAACCAAACATAGAGTAGGTTCCTGATTCCTACATTATGGAGGCTATGGAATCACCAGATTGTTCTGTCATATCTAATTTCGTATAGCCTTGATGGGCCGGCTTCTGCATGTTATCCTGTTACACACGAGCACCCATGCAAGGAAAACATGACTTACCGAGTGGAGACGGTCGAAAAGAAACACACTGTTACCATTGTCATCCCTGGATACATTCTCATGGGGCTGTATAGTTATCCCTGCCACCACTATGCAGAATTGAGTAACACATAGATGTCGGTGACAAAGGGACTAAAGCAGATTGAACTGACCTTGGTGCCAGGCTTCTGGTAAGATACTAGTGAGGAATTTGTAGACTCTTCTACGAGAATCATCATGTGCTGTGTAATCAAGTAGTGTGAAGTAGAGAGTTTCGAACAAAATCACATAGGCAGTGGAGAACACAAAAGATCCTGAATCTTTGAATAGTGAGTGCACACAGTCTAGGAAATAAGTAAACCAAGGCCTACTGAGATAGGATGTCATGGGGATCCCTGATGCAACTCCAGCCATGTTCATACATATACAACCTGCAACAGGGGCTGTCCCTCCTAATATCAGCCCGGCATAGGCAGCTCCCAGGATAATGGTGAAAGCAACTGCGCCAACTGTAGTACTGCTGCATGCAAGCCAGTCAAGGTTGTCCAGGTTTGGGTTGTAACATTGTGTTGATGTGCCTATCATTGGGAGCATAGCCAAGAACAGGACCAAAATCATGTATGCTATCTTGGGGAGCATATATGACCATGGGACGGATTGTGCTGTGGAGTCGTCGGATGTAGACATGACAGTGACTGTTACAATGGGAAGCCACAAATGTTTATTATAGGAGCTCTGGTTTTATATGCTGCGGCAGTCACTGGCGTGACCTTGACATCATCGATCATCTTTGACATCATGGCACTGAGTCATACAGACCGAGATCTCAGACGTCTCAGACTCTCGGAATTCGTATCTCAGATCTCAAATGCAGAGACGCGCATTGCATCGTCGCGCATTGCATCGTCGCGCCTGCCGCCCTCACGCTTTCCCTGCCCTCGCGCTCACGCTCACCCCACACTCTTGCTGTCTCACCTGCCGCCGGCACCATAGCAAGAACAAGGAAGGGGATGTAGGGTGAGTGAGAACACGAGAGTGGGGGCTTGAGGAAGCAACAGTGCAACGTACACAATTGCGCACGTTGTTCCGTCACTCCACCATCCCTACCTGGCTGGAATATGGGCGAGGACGAGGAAAGGCGAGGTGAGCGAGAGGAAGCAAAAATGTTGCTTCACCGTCCCCGGCTGATGGGGATGTGGGCAAGGACGAGGACGAGGACATGAGGGTGTCGTCGCACCTGCACACTGAGGGCAGCGACGAGGGGCGAGGGCGAGAGCAAGGGTCACTGAAACACCTGTCCCTTTCCTCCAGAGTATCATCCTCGACGCCGTCCATGAATTTATCTCCGTAATTCAGACTGTACCTGCACACAAAAACTTGCACATCATCGGCCCGGTTCAGAAGTCGAAGTCTTGACCCGTCCTTGTATGTCTAACCTGCTCCCTAAACTCAATCGAGAGCGCGAAATCGCCAGCCATGTGGGCCAGCTTTCTGCGCCTTGCGGGGTGTGACATGAATCCTGTGGTGCAAACAAGAAGGGATGCATCAGGGATCGCAGAGAATATTCGTACCTGGTCAGCTTGTCAGTGCCCGATGGTCCAGGAAACATCGGCATAAAGATGGAAGTGTACTGGCCACATGCGGATCGCACACTTGTCGCGAATTGAGTGGTGCAGCCTAAATACGATGAGCAGTCGCAGACTGCCTTTGGAAAAGATGAAATGTTTCACCGATGTGGACTGCTTACCTCGTCGTCACGAGATCACTTCGCTGGGATCCGAGT
This sequence comes from Boletus sp. MG95, assembly GCA_003313155.1. NCBI lineage: Eukaryota > Fungi > Basidiomycota > Agaricomycetes > Boletales > Boletaceae > Boletus > Boletus sp. MG95. The sequence continues at coordinate 4,275 of QGOH01000688.1, forward strand.
AAGAATAAGCGCCAAAGACACGAGGCTACGTGAACAGACCATATTGAGAATAAGAAAACATATTTTTGAAGCAGCTTTGCACACCACAAGCAAACCGAAACACCAACACCTCATTCCTTGACATTTTGACACAGGCATTTGTTGGAAAGGATGTCGGCGATGAATACTGGTGCGTGGCAGCTCCAAGGGGTCACCAAGTAATGCTGACAGTGTTGACCATTCAATAAGACCGAAGAATAGTACTTGATACTGGCAACTCTGACACTATATTCGGAGTCGCCTTTCACCCCGACAGAATACATGTTTTTGGGGGGAGTAACAGCGGAATTCGGCGATGGCGACTCACAGACGGTCAGGAGGTTGGAAGGCAAACGGGAATGGAATTGCGCGCCATTTCTGTTTCGAGGGATAACAAATGGACAGTATGCGGGACTTGGAAGGGAGCAAGCGTGTGGGACGGAGAGATGCATGAAAAGGTCATTGAGGTGGAGCGCACAAACACGGTGTATGCAGTCGACGTGTCCCCTGATTCAGCGAGGTTTGCCACCGGGACTTACGACAAGAAAGCGAGCATTTGGAACATCTCGAGCGGGGAAAGACTCGTTGGCCCACTCGGACACAACAACCATGTCAACGGAATCAAGTTCTCTCCGAACGGCGACCAGATTGCCACTGCCTGCTTCGGTGGCTCGATTCGCGTATTCGACAGTCACAATGGTGACAAGCTTATTGCCATCGAGACCACTAGTGTACCCTCCACGAACGCGATCACTCCACTCGTGTGGTCAAACAATGGCCGGCAAATTTTGATCGTGTCCCATGGCAAAATCAAGTCATTCAACGTCTCTACCGGCTCCCAACTTGCTGAATCGCCAGTTCTCAGTGGTGGGGAGGTCTATTCTATAGCTCTCGCCGCCAATGGCAAATTCATCGCTACATTCACAAACGAATCCATCTCATTCCTGGATACATCAACGCTGACTTGGATGAGTTCCGTCATTGGGGTCAGTGAAACATTACGGTCAATTGCGATCTCCCCAGATAGCAGCTATGTTGCAACTGGACGAGGTGACGGGAAAATTGATATTCATGATCTCAGCAAACTTCTGCCGGAGCTGTATGGCCCATTCCATGTAAGTATCTAAGCCTTCATGTATGTCAGATAAGGGGTCCTTGTTGACAAACTACATCAGGCATCTGTTCACAACGAAGGACAACAAAACAAGCAGCTTCCGAGCTCGGGCGGCCATGAACCACTCGGCCCAGATCCGGTGGGAGTTTGTCATTCAATCACCGAAAGAGCTGCACTGACTCCATTCCGTACGTACGACAGGAAGATCCAGGGAAATCCAGTCCACTCGAGGCTGAAAGACACGACGAAGACAGTAGTGATCTCCTCGACGTATGAGTGCGTTTGCTTTCCCGTCGAAACAAATTCTCACGATGGGATAGGTGGAAGTGCCGTCCAGCACGCCCGCTCCTCAGTTCAACTTTGACGAGGTTGGTGATCAGTTTATTTTTGTCTTCCTTCCGTGTTGACCCTGCTGGAGCCACCGTCCCCGACCGCCTCTGCCGATCCCCGGAAGGATGAGATACCGCCGTTGGACCTATCCCACGGCATATCGCAGTCGTCAGATGGCCCACCCATGGCCTCCCCCCCGGAGACACCCACAGGTAAAAACCTCGGTACTGCTAGGTCACCTTTGGGCCATTCAGTGTTCAAAAAGTGGCGACAGAGAAGAAGTAACAAGCAGTCCCATTCCCACTCGCCTGCCGGTCGCCGGTCTCTTTCCCACTCCCCAGCGAGAGCAGCTTCCATAAACAAGGGCCCTTCACGGATAGCTGCAGGTCAACGTGAGCCTGTAAGTGCTCTTCCTCGATAGATGATCGGATGTGGTGTGTCCAACATATGTATCATCTTAGCGAACGGTCGCAGGGGTTGCCAGAAAGAAAAAGGTTCGTTGTTCCTCGTATCTGTATGCAGGCACTCACTACACTATTCAGGATAAACCCCGCACAAAGACTACTCCGAACGAACGCGCTTCCGGGAGCGGACAACGAACTACGGATGTAAAGACAACGGACCCAGTGCGTCTTTCTTTCTTTCTGGTGAAGTAGACTAATCGTGACGCTCATGTCCTATTAGGCGCAACAACCGAAGGATCCATCTGAACCCTCAGCCGGGACAGTCCATGTAACGGTGCGCATTACTTTTCTTTGACCTGCATTGTGATACTCACGGTCGATCAGCATCACCAACATACAGGCAACTCCACCATTGCGTTCACGCTTCCCACGTGGATGTTATGTTTTCGCTCAGGTACACACGATGAGACGCACTGATCTAGGTGATTCAATGCGAGTCATGTAGATCTCGTGGAGTATGTAGACAGTTCTTTGAGTTCGTGTCATGTCGCAACATCAGTATGAATCTTGCTGTAATAAGTCCGTCTATTGTCGGGCTTGCCAGGATATTGACCCAACGATCACGAGCAAACTCTATACACACGCGCAGGTGGGGACAGTGTCTGATTGTAGATTGTTGCAAGGACACCGAACAACGCAGGTATTGGTTGTCTTGGCCTCCGACACATGGGACATGCAGCACCAGTTATTGTCTCTCTTCTAGCTTACTTCCGTGTCGCATTTTTTTTCTTTTTATACCCTTGTTGATGGCATGTTTTGCAACTCACACTCAGACCGTATGGAACGACTGCCAATTCTCAACGTTCATTGTCTCCCGGATCCCAAGTACAGAAACCAATAGCGGGAAATGTTTTAGAATGCACAGAAGTACGGGGAGTCGACGCAAACCGCAATATACCCACTGGTGCGTATCCAGTTAGCATGCCTTTTGATGCTCCGAAAGACGTTTTCGTTCTGTGAGTTCCGTATTTTCTTCGAGGTACAATGAAGACGAATCAAAAACTTGCCCAGAAAAGTACCCTTTTCGCGTGCATCGGTTAGACTACATGGCCGGCCACTTGGGGAGCTTAGTGTTAAACCATCCAAATTCAGGATGCTCGAGAGCAAAGGAGACACAGAGGAGGCTCGGGGGTACCCAGGCAAGCGTACCTTCACCTACGGCCGCACCGGGACGGTGTCGAGCACTTATCTCAGGCCGAGAAAAAAGCGTGGGAGGGGCACATCAAACTGGGCCTACAAAGCGACAACAATGTCTCAGCGGGTACTTTGCCTTCGAGGAGGTCAAGAGAGCGCGGTGTTATCCATGGCGTTGATTAACCGAATGGCATTCGTGGGATCCTCGTTGTTAGCAGGTTCCTGGGCGGGCACATCACTGCTGGATCTCTGATCATGCGTTGTAGATACGGGCTTGTTGACTGGCGTGGTGTTCTGCAGGCTAGCAGATGGGGATATGGGGGGGTGAAGTCAAGAAAGAGAGCGTCAGTCCTTGCGCTTCCCATCAAAGTTTGGACCGAGTACTCATGTCGCAAGTGGCAGCAGTGGTGGGCCACTAGTCATGAAGACACGAGACCATACCCGGTTATCGGCTCTTCGCCATGGGTGGGGTGAAATAAGTGGACTCAACAAAGATGGACCTTTGACCTGAAGTCAGACGACGAGGTTGAAAAGGGTTGAGGTGGTTTGGGTTGTGTGCTTCTTCTGGCGTGAGAGGACGGGCACGGTGACTTTGTGCTTGACAATTGGGGGGATTCACTACGGACGTTAGGGGAAGATAGTCTACTGTGGGCGTCGGGATGAACGTGACTGGATGACTCATTAGGAGCTGGATAAACAGATTGGGGTGATTCATTATGGACAGTAAAAAGGGACGACTTGCGAGAAGAACGTGGCCGTGACCGAAACCAGATGTGAAGCGTTAATATGTACGGCGGAGGTGGGGCACAGGCTAGGTTATGCGATGACCAATCAATACCTGGAAGAGAGCAGAGAAGAGACCGTTTGTACCCGCAGGACAGCGGAAGATGCAAGGCGAAGTAGCATGCAAACATGATGGAAAATGAGTCTATGAAACATCTTGAGCTCTGTGGCAGACGAACATTGCAGCGACAATCACATTGACTCACCTTGCAAATACGGTATTATTACAGTTGGCTTCCTCGGGAATGGTCACTGAAATACTTACCCCCTCTCCAAAGTATCATCCTCGATGATGTGCACAGAATCAACTTCTTGCATCTCAGACCATGCCTGCGCCAATAAATTCGCACATGATTGGTCCAGTTCAGAAGTCAAAATTTTGATCCGTCCTTGTATATCTCACTAAACTCGATCAAGAGTGCGCAGTCGCCAGCCAGCTGTTTCTTCCACTTGCAGCACGTAGAATGAAATTTTGTGGTGCAAATGTGGCCAACTCGTCAGTGTGGATGGGTCCAACCAACCTCACGACTCACGAGGGATGGGAGAGTACTGGCTACGGTACTGTGATGCTGCCTTGGATGATATTGGACAACGTCGTGCGATCGATTACACCGATTTCTGTCAATTTTATGCGGACATCTGCGAGATCGTCTGCCCATGGGTAGCCAGGGAAATTGTCGCTGAACGTCTGAGGGCATTGGTAACCTCAATGAGGCCGTGTGTGAACCAAACTGCTCGAGCTCTGGAGAAACGCGCAGGAAGTGCAAGATCGCTCAGGCCGCTCACACATATGAGCGTGACATGGTTTGAGTGGACGGGAAGACGTACACTTGCCCGAGGTTTGAGAGCATCCTTTTCGAGAACGCGGTGTGTTTTGTGTGCGGTATGTCGCAAGTTGGTCTAATGCAGATTGTACACCTGTCATGAACTGAGTACCGCGCCCTAAACATGACGGGTAATCACAGACTGCGCTTGGCAAAGGCAGAGGGTTTCAGCGATGTTGAATGCTCACCTAGTCGTCGCAACGAGGTCACTCTGCTGGGATCCGGGTAAGAGTGAGCGCCAAAGACACGAGGCTGTGTGAAAAGACCATATTGAGAATAGGGAAAACTTTGTGCACCACGGGTAAATCGAAGCACCTTGGCGTTTTGACACTGACAATTGTAGACCGTATTGGTGAAGATGTCGTCGACGAATACTGGTCCGTAGCAATTCCAATGGGCGATCGAGCAATGCTGACCATTCAGTAAGAGGAAAAAATAGAACTCGATGCTGGCGGCCATGGCAAAATATACACAGTCGCGTTCCACCCCGACGGAAAGCACCTATTGGGCGGGGGTGAGAATGGGATTCAGCGATGGCGACTCGGAGACAGTCAAGAGATGGGGAAGCAAACGAGAACAGAGTGTAACGCCATTTCTGTGTCGAGGGATCAGAAGTGGATAGCGTTCGGGACCGACGAGGGGGCAAGCGTCTGGGACGGAGAGATGCATAAAAAAGTCATCGATGTGGAGGGCACAAAACAGGTGTGGGCGGTCGATGTCTCTCCAGATTCGACCAGGTTTGCCACCGGGACTGGAAAGGGTGACACAGAAGCGAACATCTGGAGGATAAGCACAGGGGAGAGACTCGTTGGCCCGCTCAAACATGACAACTGTCACGTTTCCGGAATCAAATTCTCTCCAAATGGCGAGTGCATCGTCACTGCATGCAGTGGAAGGTCCATTCGCATTTTCAACAGTCACAACGGCGACGAACTCATGGTAATCAAGACTGAGATACGTGACTGGGGCGTGGCCACTCCGCTTGCATGGTCAAACGATGGCCGGCAGATTTTTTACACATCCCGTGACAACAACATCAGGTCGTTCGACGTCTCCACCGGGTCCCTCCTTGCGAAATCACCGATTCCCGGCGGCGTCTACTCTATCGCGCTGGCCGCCAATGGAAAATTCATCGCTACCTTTGCACGGCGTTCAATCTTGTTCCTGGACGCATCGACACTGACTCACATCGGCCCTGTCATCGAGGATGGTGGGGCGATACGGTCGATTGCAATCTCCACGGACAGTAGCTCTATTGCAACTGGACGCGATGACGGCAAAATTGTCATTCGTCATCTCAGCAAAATTCTGCCGGAGCTGTATGGTCCTTTCCATGTACGTATTCGTGCTTTCAGATCAGCCCAATTCTGTGTCCCACGTTCACAATATACATTAGATGTCTACTCGTGAGGATGAACAACTAGACGAACACACTGCGGCCGTGGGTGGCCGTAACAACAAACCACCCGACTCAGATCCGGTAGGTGTTTGACAGTTTGTCATTCCGTCACAGAGCTGTGCTTACTCCATTGCGTATGTGCAACAGGAGGGTCCTGGAAAATCCGGTCCACCCGAGTCCAAGGGCGAAGACGGCGATGGTGATCTCCTTGAGGTACCAGCCTGTTCGTTTCACCCTCGAAGCGAGTTCTCACGATGGCATAGGTCGAGGTGCCATCGAGCACCCCGGGCCCTCAATTCGACTTTGACGAGGTTGGTGATCACTTCGTTTCTTTCTTGCCTCTGTGTTGACCCTGCTGGAGCCACCGTCCCCGGCCGCCTCTGTGGATCCCCGGGAGGACGAAATACCACCGCTGGATTCATCCCACCGCATATCACACTCGTCAGATGCCCCGGATGCACGTGCACAGGAAAACTTTGATACTGGCAAATCACCCCATGGCCATTCAATATTCAAAAGGTGGCGGCAGAGAAAGAGTAACAAGCAGCCGACTTCGCATGAGTCCGATCGACTTTCGGAAACATCGTGCCAGCTTACCAATCGTCGATCTTCTTCCCACTCCCCAGCAAGAGTGGATGCCACAAACGAGGGCCCCTCCTGGATGGCCCCAGCTCAACGTAAGGCAGTAAGTGCTCTTCCTCGATACACAATTGGATGCAGTGCGTTTAACATATCATCTTAGCGAACGGTCGCAGGAATCGGCAGAAAGAAAAAAGTTCGTTCTTCCTGAGATTTGTACGCAGGATCTCATCTCGTATTACAGGATAAATCGCGTGCCAAGGCTGCTGTTCCCAAGGATCCGAACGAGAGTGCTTCCGGTGGTGGACAACGAACTGCGGATGGAGTATGTCTTGTTCTTGTTCTTGTGGACCTTGTCACGACAGCTCACTTCCTATTAGATGCAACACGCGAACGATCCATCTCAACCCTCGGACGGGAGGGTCCATCTGACGGTGCGCATTACTTTTCTTTACCCTACATTTTTAGGCTTACAGTCGATCAGCATCAACAAGAAACAGGCAATTCCACCCTTTCAATCACGTTCCCCACGTGGTTATTGTGTTTTCGCTCTGGTATACATGATCAGACGTAGTAATCCAGGCGATTCCGTGCGATTCACGTGCATGCCGTGCCGAATCGGTAACATGCGGACGTCGACCGTGCTGTTCTTTGGGTTCGCGTCACCCCGTAGCATTTGTATGAATCCTGATAAGTCTATCTATGATCGAGCGAGCAGTCATTGATAGTCTATACACACTGAGGCCGATGCTGCAGGACAGTGTCCGATTGAATAGAACTGGCATCTCTATTTGCCAAACGCTGACTCAAAGGATGCTCAGCCTCGACACTCCATGACGCGTGCACAAACAGAAGACGATGTAGGTGGTGGGCCATGTATTACAAGTAAATGATGGTAGCACGAGCGTGTACTCACGATAATACGTGTGCAAGACTGTCCGAACCGCTGTTTAGCAAGTTACTGGAACATGTCCGGTCGCCTTGTCTTTCTCGCGCACCGCTACCGCACGTACATGCGCTGTTGCCACCTTGTCTTCTCGTGCTGTCGCATGTCTCTCCTCGAATGGTTTCCGGGCAGCATCCCGTGCTATGCTATTGTAGACATCAGTAACAAAGCTTGGTCAAAAACAGAACACATAATTGTTC
>QGOH01000702.1:0-14897 GCA_003313155.1 Boletus sp. MG95
TGCATGCACCCCCTCGACCTCCTCAAAATCAAGCTCCAAACGTCGACTTCCAAGCCTCACAGTGGTATCGGAAAGCATATCTGGTACTCTCTCCGCGACATACATGCAGAGCAAGGTTGGAGAGGTCTCTACCGCGGCGTAGGTCCGAACATTGCTGGCAATGCCTCTAGTTGGGGTCTCTACTTTCTCTTGTCCGTACATCTCCTTCTGGAACCCGTCTCGTTGTTCATCATGCATCTTGCCAGTTACAACATGCTCAAGAAACGCGCATCGGGGGATGACCCAAGCTTCCGCATGTCCCCTGGCGCTTACCTACTCTGTGCTGCTCAAGCAAGTTCGCCATCTGTCCCTTGCTGCATGGCTTCCAACTTGTCCTGACGTGCATCACAGGTGCTGCGACTGCTATCATGACCAATCCGATATGGGTCGTTAAAGTACGCATGTTCACCACCCGTGCAGACGACCCCAGGTCCTACAGGGGACTTTGGCGTGCGTGCTCCCCGTCTGGGTTGCCTCATATGTTCTGACGTCTCTGTTACAGACGGGTTTTCGTCCATATACAGCACAGAGGGCATACGTGGCCTATGGAAGGGGACATCGCTCGCACTCGTCGGTGTCAGCAATGGCGCAATACAGTTCATGGCTTACGAAGAGATGAAGCGGTGGGGCTTTGAACAGAAACGAAAGCGGTTCGCAAGAGCAGGGAAAACGATGACGCCAGAGGATGATAAGCTCGTACGTGTAACCCGTTCTGGTGCGCGCGCCTTGGTTCACTTGCGTCGTCACGCAGTCGAACACGGCCTATACCGTCATGTCAGGCGGAAGCAAGTTGTTTGCACTTGCGATGACATACCCGTACCAGGTCATTCGTTCGCGCCTACAAGTAGGTCTATCTCTCCTTTTGCCCAACCGATGTGTCTTACATATTCTCGCGTCACATAGAATAATGCCACGACGCACTTATACCCGGATATCCCCACCACCATCAAACGAACATGGGGAGGTGAAGGCATTCAAGGCTTCTATCGCGGCCTTGGAACAAACTTTGTTCGTGTCCTTCCTGGGACATGTGTCACGTTTGTCGTGTATGAGAACCTGGCGTGGCTATTCCGGACGACTGCTCTCAAGCGGGAGCAGAGGCGGGAGAACACTGGGTTGTCGTAGCTCCCGTGCAAGGATTCCTAACGCTGATCGGAAAATTATCGTATCTTCAACTTAGTCACTTTTACGGGTGTAGATTCAGATTACTTGGACAGGCATCATTGTACTTTATACATGTGCTCACACACAAGTCATATACTAGCATACGTCCCAACTCATCCATTCACCTCAGACCCTAATGTTTAATCAAGCCCCACCGTACGGAACGCCTGTAGCACCCCTCGAGACAAGGAGACTGAAGGAAATACGTGGCTACCCGGAACACCAAGTCCATTTACTTATCGTCAATGATGTCTTCCATCACCCTCGTCCTTGTGTCCTGGAACAAAACGCCATGAGCACACCGAAACGAAAAGGGATGAGGGTAAAAGGCATAGAGTTGATCAAATAACTATGACCACACACTTTCATTGCGCAGAGAGCGCCTAACCCCTCCGTCCATAGATGCATTTACAGCCTCGAAAGACGAGCCCATATATGCTGAACGAAGGAGCGAATGGAAGGCAGTCCCCATGCTCGTGTACGGGTAAATATCATCATACGAAATAATATCGAGGAAACGATGTCCAAGACAAAGTAATGGGGTTGTGCTCACCTTGGATTGGATAGAAGAGCGGTAAAAAAAAGAATAGTCAACGAGGCGGATGAAAAAAATGTGCATGGGTGATTTTGTATGTGCATGTTGTGCAAGACCTTCCAAATGTAACAAGGACAAACAACCGCCTCTCGAAAGTATGTACGTGCGGATCCACGTCACGTACGTTGGTCACGCAAAAAGTTCGAACCATGGCGCTGCTCTGTAAGTCCTGTCTACCCCTCGCAAAACGCGTCAAAGGACAAAAAGAAGACTAACACGATCTACTAGCCACCCCGACGCGGCGTTACCTCCGGTCGCTCACGCGCTCAGCCAACCACATACCCCACATACCACCTACCCGATCCATCTCCATCGGCCGACCACGCGCACCGACCTTCTTCCCCCCTCCACCCGCCCGGCGCCGCTTTGAACCCGCCTCACCCGAGCCTCGGGCGGGACCCCCCGCAGACAAGGACAAGGACAATCCCACTCCCACTCCCGGCCGCACGCGACCCGGAATCGAGCGTCGCCCGACCAACCGACAGATCCCATTCGAACATGTCCTCGTGCTCGACCCCGAGACGAACAAGCTGTCTCAGACGAAACACAGCCTCAAGGCGCTCCTCGAGACGCGGTCGTCGAGGCAGGGGCAGGTCATTGAGCTCGTCACGTCGACGCCGGAACCGATCGTGCGCATGACTACGCGGAGCGAGGTGGAGACGCGGTATAGGGAGATGAAGAGGGCGTTGAGGATGGGGGCGAGGGTTGGCGAGGAGCCAAAGGAGGTACAGCTCACGTGGGGAGTCGCGAAGGCGGACTTGGAACACAAACTACGCAAGGCGAAGCGCGATCTTGAAAAGGGTTATCGTGTCGTCGTCGTGGTCACCATGAAGAACAGACATAGACCATCCAATCGACAGGAGCTGGTGGCATTCGGGGACGAGATCTCAGAAGCGCTCCGCGGGGCTGGCGAAGAGTGGAAAGAGCGAGAGTTCACTGGACGGTTGATGAACCTGTCCTTCCGGAAAGCTGAGCTGGATGGTGACATTCCATGATGCCCTCCAGTGACAGTCTTGGTGATATTTACTCGACGTGACGATTTCTCTATCCTATTATACACCATTAGGATACTTTTCGCGTCCGTTGAGATATCCCTTTCTTCCCCTTCAGCCCCAGAACACATCGTCTACGACGCTTCCACCCATAACCCGCCTTCTTCCACTCTGAACGCTGAATGGGAAGCCCACGTTCCTTGTGCGTTGGCAAGGCATGCAGCAAGAACCGCTCCTTCGGCCGCGAGAACGCAAATGGCTGGCGATTCACCACTGGGACGCCGGATCGGTTCATCGACGCGTACACCCAAGTCCCAAGGAACAGCCGTCTGTAGGCCATGGGAACCTCAAATCCAGCGTCCAACATCCCATGGACAACCCGCTGCAAAAAGGGGTTGCGATTCCGTGGAACAACACCTCGCCTCGAATATCGCATCATGGCTTTTCTCTCCTTCTGCCGCCAATGCGCAGGCTGCGTCTGCGCAGCGCGTCGCATCATGCCAGGTTGACGTCCAAACATCTCCAGCGCAGCATTGAAGAACCGAGCGTCTGGCTGAAGGTTGTATACACGAGGTTGCGCATCCGGGACAATGCGTGTGAGGGTAGTGTAGATATCCCGCGCTGCACGAAACATTGAGCGGTAGAGCACCGCGCCCATACGGAGCCCGAGTGTCCGCCTAGACCGGTGTCTGCCCGCGATCTTGTCCTTGGCAAGAACGTAACCTGCCCACCCTTTGACTTTGTCCTTATTGTCTGTACGCGGCTGCCACTTGTACTCTCCAGTCTCGAATGGCGCGGCCGGCAAGTGAGTGCGCACACGGAAGCCCTTCTGCGCTTCTGCTGCATATACCTGCATCATGATCGTGTACGCATGAACGGGGAGACACCACCCCTTGACAACCTCGAGACCCTCATTTCCGCTCTTTAACCAGCTGATTTTTTCGGCTTGCTTTGCAAGGAGCCAGACGCGCTCCGCGAGGCCCGTCTTGCCGGCTTTGCAGAGTGCATTCAAAACGGAAGTGAAGAAGTGGGGCCCGAGGCTAATTGCACGGTAGAGCCTTTCTTGCCGTGCGCGACGTGCCATGACGGCACGTTCGTGGGCGCTGGGTGGATTGTCGCCCCACGCCGGGTGGTCGACGATAGTCAGCTCGGGAAGGACATGGAAGAGGATGGAGGCAACGACATGTGGGTTCCCTGTCGATGTGAGATGAGTAATGTAGGAGGTCAATGTGTACATGTCTGCTGGGACATGGGAAGATCCGGGAGATACTGTCAGGTGATTGGAAAGCGAATGGCTGGTAGAGCCAGGTCGAGGATGTCGGTGAGGAGTGCCCGATGGCACCGCAATGCCGTGACCAGTGTTCTCCTTCAGTTTCCGTAGTTCTGCCACAGCAAAGGAAACGATATCGTTTCGCCTCAAGAGCGTGCCAGACCGTACAATAATGTTGTATGTGGTAGTATCAGGCTTGAGATTAGGTCGTCGTACATGTTCCATGTGATGGATAACTTCCTGGGCGAGCGAGACGGAGAGACGATGGCGAAGAGCATAGTGCACGAGAGTATTATATGTCTCGCGGGACAATGGAGGCATAACATGTACAGGTTTGCCTTGGTGCCTGGCCGGTGGATCTTTGGCCTTTCTTGTTGGGAGGTTTTGCAAAAGGCCAAAAATAACGCGATGGAAATACTGATGCGCATTGATCGTCCGTTCAGAACTCCCTTCTACGAGCATGACCATATCCGGAAGCTTCGGACAGGAGTAAAGCACCCGCAGCAGATGGGATAGGTCGGAAAAGGGCATAGACCGATTGTCGATCAGCCCCGCCAAGTTAGCGAGAGCTTGTAGAGCCTCTTCATGGTCTTCAGAGTCGTCAGAAAGTTCCTGCTCGCACTGCTGAGTGATCGTTTTCAATAGTCGTTTAGGAGGTATTCTCAAACAGACAAGCTCTTTCCAACGGTCGATCAGCTGTGGGGAAGCAACTCCCTGGCATGCTTCCTGTTCTGTTATCCTTGCCTTGATCTCTTGTGCTTTCTGGGCTTTCATTTCGTAATCCTTGACGAGGAGAACGAAGAGCAAGGATCCCATGATGATCTCCCCTTGCAGTAAGCAAAAATTGACGAGGGCCTCAAATGCACGGTCCGAGCACTGCCGTCTATTCTCCCGAGCCTTGAGCAAGAGCATCAACGCAAAGCGGAGGCCGTCGTCGTCGATCGCGTCCGGATTGATAGGAAGACTGTCTGGGAGGAACCCGGGGGGGCAGAACATGGAGGCACCTTTTTCCTTGAACACGCTGAATACGGTCGGAGGGGCTTGCAGAAGTGCGTCTGTCACTTTGAGGAGGGTGGCCTGCCGTAGGGGAATACCTTTCTTGATCAAGATCTGGGCGGTCTCGTACGCTTTGAGAGGGGAGTCGTTGCGAATGACGTGATGCAACATGACATGGGCGGAGAGCCTCGGGGAAATAGGCTTGTCGAAGGTAATGGGAGTAAATTCGAAAGTGGGCATGAATGGAAGCTTGATGGGCTCGGGCAGTGGAGCGGTAGGGTGGTTGGAGGAGTGCAGAGAGTTGATGATGAAGTGTGCGTCACGAAACGCGCCGGTATTGCAGGCTTGGCGAACTGCTTTGGCCGCAAGTATCGCAAGTTGCTGGGGAGGGAGTGGCGACTGTAGATATGAATTAGGAAGGTCGAGAGAAGGGCCGGGTTCATTGGACGAGGGCTCGGGAGATTCGGAAATGCGCGGGGAATGGGACTCGTGCGCGTGTGGTGACTGGGAGGCATGAAGAGCCTTGAGTGAATTTTCCGGGGATAGCTCGTCTGCATGCGGGGGTCTAGGCTTGATGGATGTTTGCGGAGGCAAGCGTACGGATGGGGAAGAGAAGACGGAGCGGACAGGTGGATGGAGCGAGTAACGGGGACGCGGTGCAGTCACTGGACGAGCGCTACGAGCCAGTCTGGACAAGGCCCATTGCATCTGTCTCGCATACCCTGGCGGCGTTTCGTTGGACATTTCTCAGCGAAAAGGACGACAGAAAGACTGACCTTGCCCAGTTCTGTACCAGCAAAAAAACGGATATTCGACACCACCCAAGTCGGTGTGGGCAAGGCAAAGCCACTTGCACGTGACGAGTAAACAGTGCCCGCCAACGTCAGGTTTCGCAGAAGACATATACACACCGGCAGTCTGAACCTCCGAGTCGGCAGTCGTGCAGCAGAGAAAACGACAATAAAAAACAGACCATGAACTACGACAGACCACTACACAGAGGAGGGGGCCCTCACCGGCGACGACACAACAGAGAGAGAGGTGAGGTCTTACTGCCCATGCATCGAACTAGCACCGGAATTCGTGTCGATGGACCTTGACCACAGACGACTTCGATTATCATGACCGTCGCCGGGAACACGACACCCCCGAGCAGGTCATCAAAAACATTATCATCAAAATGGGCGAAGTCGTGAGTCGGGTCCCCTCTTACCCCGAGCCCCCCGTCCTGATGTGACCGACCAGGATCCCGCCCAGGAGGTTCCCCGTGTCGCAAAGCAGATCCGCGAGGCACCTGTCACTGTTCCAGCCGTATCAGAAGGTATTCGCACTGCGTGAGTGTATAGTCGGGTTTCTTGCCCGTTCACCACTGACCCTGACACAGCGTCACAGAGCAGCCGTACAAGATCCCATACTATGCAGCTCTGCTCCGTTTGCTGCATGACCCAGCACCTTCCGAGACAGAGACGGTGCAGGCATCCGGGTCCTCGTCCCTACCCTCGCTTGGAAAGCTAGTCCTCGAAGATTTTTGGAAGGGCTTCCAAGGCTACCTCGACAAGCTGGCGTGGCGGGATATTCGTCTCTGCGTACGTCCAGAACATGAAAACCAAATCACTCAGGCTGACCGCGTAACTAGATACACTTCTTCGCCCATTTGATGGTCGCTCAAGTTATTTCTATCGAATCCATGTCTGCACTTCTCCAATCTTTCGCAGCTGTCCTCGACGAGTTCGGCGTGTCGTACGGACGGGGAAAAAACGCCGCTCTGTGTGCCACGGAAGGATTGCTCATCGTATGTCTTTACTTTTCTTCTTCTTGCCCATCTGCAAACCACCGCACTACCGCCTTCTAGGCTGGATCTGTTATCAAAAAAAGTTTGTCACCAAACACGGCCGAGATCATCAAAGCCATCCAGACCTTCAACGAATCTGTTGTTTCCTCAAAGGTTCTCGTCCAGCCTATGATGTGTCTCGAATCCTCCGATACTACACTTCTTGAGAATGCGGAAGAGGTATACTCTATTAAACTTTTTTCCCTCTCTTTTGCTACTTACGTACTGTGATTTGTAGCTTCTCGAGAGTGGCCTCGCAGTACTCAAGGCGCTTGAATCGTCGGAATTTTTAGATGCCTGGAGCAGCGTTCCACAACCATATCTTGGTTACCCGGACCTAGACCTCACTGTCTCTTCGCCTTTCGAGCTGCCCTCCATACTGGTGCCGCCCGAGGTCATTGAGCTTGATGGTCTTGCAACCGATGCGGGCGAGGATGCTCAGGTGAAAAAAGAAGAATGGCCCGAGTACTTCTTCCGTCTTTTTGATAATACCGTGCGTTGTGATGCGCCATTGGGAGGCTCGTTCTCCGTGTTGACATCTATGACAGATAACTCCAGAGCTAAGCGTCTCTGGGTTCCTTATCCGTTCTAACGTCCGTGACATGGTCGACATTTTTGAGATCAACCGAAAGGAGTGTGCTAGGCTGTTGCTCGAGTACCCCAAGTGGTGCGTACCAGGCACGTTCAAGCCCAGATCTGGAGCACCACCCGCTACCGAGGAAGATCCAAATGCTAAGAACTGGCAGCTCGAGAGTGTCGTGATAGAGGTAAGCTCTGTTTCGAGCCAGTCGTTGGGCCGCTAACATCACACCATCCCGTTAGATCGCCCTCGGCTCGTTGTTCCTTCTTCCTGAGCCACCTCACAAACCAATTTATTACATTTCGCTGATCACAGAACTCTGTAAACTTTCACCCTCTACTGTTGGTCCAGCGGTTGGCAAATCCATCCGAAAGCTGTATACCGCGCTTGGCGACGGACTTGACCCTGAAGTTTCCCGTCGTTTTGTCGAGTGGTTCGCTGTACATATGAGTAACTTCGGGTTCCAGTGGGTGTGGAAAGAATGGTGGGCACTTTGGCCTTATGGTCCCTGGGTTATAGTGATGATGCTCAATTTTGTAAAACAGGGTCCCAGATCTTACTTTTGTGGAGCAGCATCCAAAGCGATCCTTTGTTCGCCGAGCAGTTGAACTCGAAATGCGGTTGTCGTATCATGACCGGATTCTTAAAACTCTTCCCGAGCCCATGCAGACCGACCCGAACGTGATCGCTACTCAACCCCCGGGCCCCAGCTTTGAATATGAAGATCCCTGTGAGTTCACTTGACTTACCCCAAACATTGCCCTCTCCTCATTCGCGATCCATAGCAAATCCCTACTATGACACTGCCCAGTCTATTGTCAGCCTCCTCCGTGGCCGTTCTCGCCCGGAGGAAGTCATATCCCATCTCGACAGCCTCAGGACATCCCTCGAGTCGACTCCCTCTGCTCCACACCCATATGCATCCATCGACACCCTGATGCGTTCTATCGCTGTCCAATCTCTGCTCTCAATCGGCTCTCGTTCCTTCTCCCACTTACTCAACGCCATTGAGCGGTATCTTCCCCTTCTTCGTGGCCTCGCCAATCCGAGTCCTGCGCAAGGCGGTGGCGATATCATGGAGGCTAAAACGGACATTCTCGACGCCGTGTTTGCCTTTTGGAGGAGGAATCGACAAATCGTTGGGATCGTGTTTGACAAGTTGATGCAATACCAGATTGTCGATCCTACTGACGTTATCGCGTGGACGTTTGGAAATTCAGCGGGCGGTGGTGGCGGGGATGGCGCAGGAACGAACCCATTGTCCGTTGGTGCGTTTGAATGGGATCTGATCAAGGGTGCCTTGGACAAGGCCAACGGGAGAGTGATGGTTGCGAGGAGGAAGGTGGCAGCGCTGAGGAAGGAACAGGACGATAGTATTGCACGCGTCAAGGCGAGTGGCGGCGCGGATGTGGCGAGTATGGAGGTGGATGGGGAGGTGAAACCTATCAAACAAGGTATGGTTCCGTCTCTCTTGCAGGGCGCGCTCTTACCTCATCTTTCTCTTACCTAGACGACTCGGCGGAGAGTCCTCAGCTCACCACGGCTCTGAAAGCGTTCACGAGTCTTACTCGCGAACAAAAGGGTGCACTTTCGCGGACGATTGAGGGCTTCGTATCGTGTCTCGCACCCTCGCCGAGTGATGCCTATCAGAACCCGTATGGTCATAGCGTGATCGGAGATGAAGCTTGGGAACAACGTTCAACATGGTCTAATAACGAATGGAGGACTTGGGAGACTTGGGGGTGGTATAGACACTTTTGCAGAACAGTTCGTCTCTCTTTCCACTGCTTGCAACATCCGGGTTTACCCTAACATCTCTCTCAGTATGCGCCGTACCTCCGCAACTATGCGACGACGCTCAGCACTGTCGGCTTCGCAAAGATTCAGGATTCTATGGATCCTGCTGTCGGGCTGATCAAAAAGACGTGGGATATCGCGACAGGTCAAGAGGCCTAATGTCTAGACGATATGGCCTGTTCATCGCACCTACTTGTCCATCGTGTTGTACACAATATGGTCTTCCGATAATGTCGTTAATAACTTTATGTCTATCATGGCCCATGGGTACCATCTATGACTCTATCTACGTCCGTCGCTTAATTCGAAGTAAGTGATATGTATTCAAAACCTCTACGGGTCACGCCGAACGTCAATCCTTCTTGTCCTTTACCTTTGTCCGGGTTCCGGTCGAGTATCCAATCGTACCAATGAACACCAGCGCAGCCCCAGTCCACATCATGGTGTTGGCTTGGCCGCCATACGCGGCGACGCTGAGAAGCAGCGACACGGCTTTGCGTACGGTCAAAATGAGCGTCACTGTCAGTGACGATACACGCCCCGTGAGCCTATTGACGCCAATGACGCACAATAACTGTGTCACCGTGTTCGCGAAAAGGTACATGAACATGGAGGGCAGCACGAGCGCACGAGTATCCAGCGCCTTGGCGAGGTAAGCGTCCACGAGCGGGACGGGGGACGCGAGAGAGACGCTCGGACTGGTGCTCAGTCGGGTGAGCTCGGTCGCGATGCTCTCCCGGGAGAAATAAAAGAGGGGGAGGGGGAGGGCGTGGAGGTAGAACATGCTCTCTTGCCAGGACGGCTGTGCTAGGGGATCGGATGCGGCGGCCTGTGCCTCGGAGGGCTTGATGTATTGCGTAAAGACGTAGTCTTGTGTGAGCCCGAGGAATCCGGAGAGGAGGAGCGCGATGCTGAGGATGGATATGCCCTGTGCGTAGAGGGAGACAGCGACGTCGGTTGGCTGCGGGCTCGAGAGGTTGGGCTTGGGTTTTGAGGCGGAGAGGGTGGTAAGGATGATGCCGATCGTGACGATGAATACGGAGGCGATTTGTTTGAGGGTATATCTAGGAAACATGACTGCTGAGTCGCTGCTGGGCGGGGGGCAGGGCCGGGGGACATACCGTTTATTTACGAGGAGCCAGCCGAGGAGCATGTTGATGACCATGCCGCCACTGCGGAAGACGATATGCACTGTCATTGGTATGTCGTATGCGAACGCGGCATTATTGAGGACGGAGAGCACAAAGAAGAGTGCGACCTGCACAAAGTAGGGCAAAAGAGGCACCCTGCGTTTTCTTAACCGGGGAAGCCACGTCGTCCGAGTTGCGGTCGTGCGGGTGCTCTCATGACCTCCATTCTCGTGTTTCGATCGCGCGTTTGCCGGGGTGGTCTGGACGGGGAGAGAGAACGCGAGCTGGCTGGGGAGTGCGTAGAGGGAGACGATGAGGAACTGGCAAAAGGTGATGAGGATGCCTGAATGGGGGCTCTCGGACGTGAGTCGTTCTGTTGTGATTGCGTTGCTGTGACATTGCTCAGTGTACGGCGGAGGACGTCGTTCCGCTGGATGGCGTACCTGCAGCAGCCACCGAACACCAAGGAGAGGGTGGTGACCCAGTCGGACAAGGACAACATCTGAAATGACACGTGGGACGACGTGAGGTTGGCCTGTGCTCAGTTGGTCTTCATTTAAACTGCAGTCCGAGTTGAAACAGAGCAAGACCGTATAAAAGACGAGGACGGGGGGGGCGTGGAATGGCCCCAACTGCCGACCCGTTCGTCCTCCATCGTCGCTGGTGGTGTGTTGATTTTTGCATCCCGTGACCTCGTCGCGTCGCGTCGTGCGTGTTTGTTGTTTGTCCTCTCCACGCGCATTTAAATCGGCAGCGCCGAAGTCGAAAGCCGTCCTTTGCTTCATTTCACAGTAGATCGCCCCTTCCCCGGGCCCACCGCGACAATCTCTATCAAGTCACTCCCTTTAATACATCATGTCCGCCGACCGTCGTCACCCCGCCTCTCTCCTCCCCGCCTCCCTCCACAACCCTGGTTTCGTTGACCTGATGAGCAAGCGTGTCTCGATGGAAATGGTCCATTATATCGCTCTCCAGGCAGCGCAGGTCATCATGGTTGAGGAACAGCCCACAGCGGGTTCAGAGACACCGCCTTTACCCACACCGCCACCTACCCCTGTCAAGCCCGTGCCCGTGCCTTCGGACAAGCACGCTCACGAAGCCCCTCCGCCCCCTTTCCGCCTCCCTACTTTAGAGTCCTTTATCGTGCAGCTCATCCTAAAATCGAACGTCCAGGTACCCACCTTGCTCACCACCCTCATTTACCTCCATCGTCTTCGTTCAAAGCTGCCTGCGATGGCCAAGGGTCAGTCCAGGTTGTCACCCTCTGCTTATCCTGATGCCACTTTCACAGGGATGCCTTGTACGCGACACCGCGTCTTCTTGGCCACTCTCATCGTTGCTGCAAAGTATCTCAACGACTCGTCTCCCAAAAACAAGCACTGGTCTGCTTATTCCTCGCTCTTCGATCTCGCCGAGGTAAACCTCATGGAAAAGCAACTTCTCTTCCTGCTGGATTACGATCTTCGCTTCGACGAAAATGAGGCAGTCAAGCACTTTGCACCCTGCTTCGCTAACAAGCTGAGTGATCTCCCCAGCCCTCAAGAAATGAGGCTCGCTGCTGTCGAAAAGGTCGCAAAGGCCGGAAAAGCGAGAGCTCAGGCGCAGCAACCCCCGACCCCTCCTCTTTACGATGCCCTTCCTCGCCCGCAAGTCCCGACGAGTTCCTCCATCGTCTCGACAGTCCGTGGCCTCGCAAAACGAATGTCTACTGGCCGATTAAGTGTACTGCACAATGCTGCGAGTCGACAGCCTCCGCTGCCTATGCCACCGTCCCCGTTGTCAAGTAGTCATAGCTCCGACACTTTGGGCGCGACCGACTCTGAGATGGACTCCCTGACGGAGGACACGGACTCGTCAACCGGTTCGATCACTAGCCCAGAGGATGAACGCGACGATACGAAGTTGCTGTCCAGGAAACGGTCTGTGCTTGGCTCTCTTCCGTCTCAGATCCGCCGCGAAGGCAGAAAAGTATCCGACACGTCATCCATCAGCTCTGCGACGACCGTCAAGGCGATAGGACATTCTTCCCCAACAAGCCAAGAGAACTGTAGTCCTTCTCTACCCGAGGCATGCTCTATCAGAGTCGTGCATCGTCATGGCGGAAAACCACGTGTGAGCTCGTATGTGTACGGAGCATCGATGGGCTTGCAGGCCAAGGGCGTCAATACTCCTGTGGATTCACCTCGGATCAAAGAAAGCTTCAGCACCCCTGGTTTCCTCAGTCGTATGTGGAACGCGGCGACGAAGACCCACGACAAGGAGGTTTCAGTCACCAAAGCATGCGCTGCGCCTCCTGCCGTGACCATCGTCGAACCCCCTGAACATCACCCTCAAGGTCATGGGGGCACATTCCGAAGGTTGGTTCACTCGCGGTCCTCCATATTTCGAGCGGCGGTCAATCCACACGTCCTTGACGTTTGATCTCTTCCTGGGTGGAGCGGGGACGATTACACACCAGGCGGACATCAAAATCTTGCTTCTATCAACAAAAGTCCCACTTTCTTTATTGCATTGGACGATCTTCCATCTCACATCTCTAACCCCGGACATCCACTGTGCTCGCGGACACTCATGCACTCAACCCATTTGGTAGGCCAAGAGAGACCTGTGTAATCCCATACGTGACAGACTCTGGTGCGTTTCCTATGGACACCCATACCGCTGTAGCCGTACTTGCATACATGATCTATCTCCCACTCTCGTTCTGTGTATCATACCCCTGTCGTTTTGATCGACTCAATGATGACGATGATATATGATATCTGTCATGCACGAACGTATGGATACAATATCTCTTAGAGCGTGTGTTGAGTTGAGTGATAGTGTAAACGATGCCTCGATCAATAGATCCTCCAACCCAGACGTCACAGAAGCTTGACATAGGATGCGGGGAAAAGACCCTGTCTTCCCTGACCCTCTACCTGACCTGTCCACCTGCAAAACATTTCAAGTCAGACACGACGACTGCCAACCGTTTGAACGAAAGAAAGAAAGAAAAGGCTGACCAGTCCTCTGACGACTTGTCGGTGACAAACACCCTCATACCAGTTTCGACCGCCAAATCGCCCGGGTCCTGCAAAACGAAAACGTCACAACCAACTCCAACCCCAACCCCAAATCACCCAGTCTTCCTCCTTATTTCTTGTTTATATGACGACGCACCTCGCTGCTATAGTCATACAACACCTCTGCCCACTCCCCTTCCGACTCTGACTCGGGCGGCGCCTGTCGTTGCGCGTGCGTCCCGACCGCCCCGCTACTACCAGCGGCGTTGCCGGTGCTCGTCTCCGAGATGGCACGTCGCGTCGGCGGTGGACCAAATGTATTCTTCGGGGCGACGAACGCGGAGGGGATCACTACCCCGGCCGTTTCGGGCTTTTTAAACGTGGAAAAGACGCTCGCCTGGAAAACCATTCAATATATGTGTGTGTCGTGTGTCGTGTGTCGTGTGACGCAACCCATCCGGTGGGGACGGGGGACGGGGGACGGGAGGGGTAAACGGACATGAAAACGGAAACGGAAGAAACGTGCCTTTTTCGTCACGAGCTTATCTACCTCCGATCCGGGGGAGACTACCCGTTCAAAGGACGTGCTCGTGAGGACGTCGGACGTCGTGCGGCGGGGCAGGGAGGGCGGGTCCCCCGACTTGGCCCCGTGCTGGATCCTGAGAGATTGGGATTGTGGTTGCGGTTGCGATTGGGATTGGGATGGGTGACCGCCACCCGAGAACGCGAGCGAGGCAGCAGCGACGCGGCCGACCGCCACGGCACGCGCAACGTCGGCATTGTTGGGCTACACCCCGCGCAGCGCCGCACGAAAGGGGGGGAAAACCCAAACACGCCAGCCGACAGGGCGTGGAATCAGAGATCGCCGTGAAATATAACACGCGACGTACCATGTTCACCGCATACGGATTGTTCGATTTGCCCGACGCACTGCTAGCGACGCCACTCGCTGAACCCGTCGTATTGCCACCAGCCGTTGCGAACGCGCGTTGGACGACTGACGCAGCAGCCGCGGTCGATATTGGCCCCGTCCCAGCAATCCCGCTCATCCCCTGACCATGTCCATTTTGCCCGAATAGCTCGGGTCGGGATCGAAAGTACCTGTGAGGATGGGTCGATCAGCCATAGCTAGCGCACGGTGTTGGATCGTGGGAGGGGGCTCTGAACGCGTCGGCAAGGACCTACTCATCGAGGAGCCCGAAAAAAGCATCCTTTTCTTGCACGGAGAGCTTCGTAAATACCATCACCGGTCGTCAGAAGCGCAGCTACGCGAGTGAAACGAGTGAGTAACTTTCGTATGTAGACGAGTGCCAGATCAAGCGGGGCGCGTGAATGCTTATCGAGGCGCCCTCGGGATATCGATGAACTTCAATTGATAGTGTTCTTTCTACAGCATACAGACAAACCTACTTCATCACAGACTAGTTGCGTAAAGCGAAAACGATATGCCATCCAAGTGGACTCGGTGTATAGTACGGCGCGAAAAAAAAAAAAAAAA
>QGOH01000703.1:3814-18414 GCA_003313155.1 Boletus sp. MG95
GGGCGACGTACCTCGGTGTCTTGGACGAGCTTGTCACCAGCGTGCATTTGGGCTTCCTGCTCCTGGAGCTTCTCGAGGACGCTCGAGTCGAGAGAGGTCGCAAAGGACGCGAACGGAACGTCGATCTTCTTGACGACCCGCTTCTTCTTTGGCGCGTCTGCAGGCTGTGCGTCCCCGTCGACGTCCATCGCCGGCTGCTCCTCCCTCTCCTCCACCTCTTCGATGTACGCAGACTCGAATGACATGATGCCGTGCAGGTTTAGCCGTGTCTTGAGCTTGACGCACGAGAGGTCGCCGCTGGGATCCGTGGGGACACTCTTGGCGCTGAATCGGGCGATCCAAGGGTTCACGCGACCAGGCAAGCCCTGCGGCTCCACATACGACGCTTCGATGTCGAACGGGCCTTTTCTGTAAAAGGTCAAGACCTTGGTGGAGGGAATGGCATTGCCGCGGGGGAAGACGACGAGTTCGGTGTCCTCTTCGGGATCCGTCTCTGAGCGTTCCCAGGAAACTTTGATGGGGTACGGGGTGATGTCTCTGATGTGGAATTCGCGTACGCGGAAGGTGGGACTGAAGAATGCACAGGCAAAGGTGGCACCGCGGGCGACGGCTTCGTCTTGGTTGAGCGTGGTACTGAGGGGTTTGCCGCCGAGGGCAGCTTGGATGCGTGCACGGACGGCAGGAACACGGGTCGTACCACCGACGAGCTCGACAGCGTCGATTTGGTCGATGGAAAGACCGGATTCGGCGAGGGCTTGCTCTAGAGGAAGGGCGATGCGATCAAGGACAGGGGCGATGAGCTGTTCGTAGGCGTCACGGGAGAGCTTGGATGAAGCATCGACGTCGTTCATGATGGACTCGACGCTGAGAGGGGCCTCCAGGTTGGCAGAGAGAATTTTCTTGAGGCGTTCACAGCCGACGGCGAGACGGAAGATGGCCTTTGGGCTGGAGAGGACGTCGATTTTGTACTTTGTCTTGAACTCGGTGGCAAAGTGTTTGAGGAGGACATAGTCGATGTCACGACCGCCGAGATGTCTGTCGTAGGCGGAAGATTTGACGACGAGCTGGCCTTTTGAGAATGCGACGACGGCGACGGACATGGAAGAGTGACCGACATCGACGAAGAGGATGTGACGCGGGTTCTCTGGTTCTGGGAGGTCGGTTTTGGTGATACCCCAGCTGAGGGCGGCGGCGGTGATGTCGTTGATGACACGGAGGGTGTTGAGGCCGGCGATGGTGGCAGCGTCTTGGAGAGCGCGCCGTTGGGCGTCGGTGTACCAGCCGGGGACAGCAATGACGACATCGGAGACGGTAGACTTGAGCTCATGCGAAGCCGTATCGCGGAGTTTTCCCAAGTACATGGCTACAAGCTGGGCAGCAGAAAAGGTGCGCCTCTCGCCAAGATACGAGACCTAGAAGGTGGCGCGATTAGATCTGATTGATAAAGGGCGGGAGGAGAGGTACCTCTGTGCCGACGGTGCCGTTGACATCAACGAGGGCGGCATGGAGGAAACGCTTTTCGTATTCGAGATCAGGGTCGAGGATGGTGCGACCGACGAGACGTTTGAGCGAACCGAGGGTGTTTCTGAAATTGGAGGTCTCTTGGGTCTTTGCGGGCTCGCCGATAGCGCGCTGTTTAGGACCGAAGGCGACGAGAGAGCTGGAGGAGGGTCAAGCGGAGAAAAAGACGAGGCGTGCGATACACGCACGGGGTGGCACGATTAGAGACTTCGTTCACTATGATGTCGATGCCACGGTTTCTTGCGACACCAATCTGCGGGGGTGGTGAGCGGGAGACAGATCAAAAAAAAATGGGGGAGTTGCAGACCTTGCTGTGGAGAGTACCGAGGTCGATGCCGACGACGGACATGATTGCCAGGGAGGAGGATCAAAGAAAAGAAAGCAAAGATGTTGCGAGCGGACGAACGCTAAATAAACTGAATCTGTCGGTGGCTGAGGGTTTTGCTCGTTTCGGAAGACGGTTCTTGACGGTTCCACCACGTTCTAGAGACCCGGCGTCGTCGAGGACAGCGACGACGAGAGCGCCATCAGACTTGCGATGTCGGCACGGCAAAACAAAAAACGCAAGGGACGCAACCACGCCAATAACCGCGAGCGCACCGTCACCACGTTTACGGAGGATCCGAACACCTCTTTTCTCGTCCCCCTCTCCTCAGAGGATCCCCCCACCGTCCTCGCGTCCCCATTCTCCCCCTCCTCCTTCTCAATGCCCTACCAAAACTACATCCCGCCCCCACAGCAGCAGTTCTACCAGCCCGTCCTCCCCCCGGGCAAAAACGATCTCGAGATCCTCGAAAACCTCAAGACCATCATCAAGGAGGGCCAACACGAGTTCTACCGCGCGGTCCCTCAGCCAGCCGCCCTCGCCTCTCTCTACATCGGCCACACCCCCCAGCCCCGTCAAGACCAGCCCCCGCAAGAGTATCATGCGACCCGGTTCTCTCAGGATGTCCCGGCCGACAGCAGCAACGGGCCCGACCCCACTTCTCAGTCGGTCAACAATGTACCCTTTCGTTGCCTCGCATCCGTTCTCCCACACTCACCCTTGTCTCAGACTGTCGAGGCCCACACCCCTCTCTCTGGTGCTGACACGTCACCCACCATATTAGGCGCCGACCCTCTCAACGTCTCCGACTCCAACCCGTCCTCTGTCAAGCCCGACCCAGACGACCCCTCTCGAATCACAACACAAGGCCCTGCAGTCGACACCAAGACGGACGCTCCGGGTGAGTATGGCACGCGACAACCTGTGGACACCGCCTCGTCCAACAAGACAATTTCCTTGGATGCTACCAAAGACGACGAGCCGTCCCGGTTGACAGGTGAAAACGCTTGGGAGCGTCGCACCCTCGACGACAGAAAGGTCCGCTACGACGATCGCAATCGCAATCCGTCCCAAAGTCGAGCCAGCACCTTCGATAGCGGGCCTCCAAATGGTACAACAGCTAGTACTCCAGCCGATGCTCGCCTCCCTCTCCCAGAGGATCGTCGTCCCTACGACAGAGACCCGGACAGAGACAGAGACAGACTCTCCGACCGTGACAGAGACTGGGACCGTGACCGTGACCGTCACGACAGAGACAATAACCTGAGAGACCGGGACAGAGGCAGAGAAATCAGGGACAGACGCCCCGAGTATTTTGGCCGCTCTTACGGACGGAGTCATGCTCCACGACCACCTCCTGAGCTTCGTCATTACGAGCCCTCGTATGGTCCGGATTACGTACCCCCTCCCCGCCGCTATGATCCCGACGACAAGCGTGGAGGTCTCCGTAACCCGTCTCTCGAGGATCGGTCCAAGCCACCGCCAGCCGATGACAGAAGGCCTCCATTTGATGACCGTCGTCCACCACCACCCTCTGCTACTGCTGATGACCGTCGTCTGACTCTGGATGATCGCCCGATAAGACCACTTCCCGGCTCTGACACTAGGGCGCTCCCGCCAGGCTCTGAGGACCGTGCTCGTCCGCTTGGCGATTCTATGCCACTCGCTCGTGTAACCGCAGAGGACGATCGAGGCGCCCGTGCAACCTCGCTTACGGCTGACGACCGTCCTCGAGCCCCTGTGCCACTGGAGGAGAGGCTGTCACAACCTGCTCCCACGCTTTCCCTGCAAGACCGCCTGAGCCAACCTGTGCATGCTGTCGTACCTGCCCGCGCGGATATTGCCTCTGCTCCAAGTCTGGAAGAGCGACTCTCCTTGGGACCTGGTCCTCCTCGTACCTATGCACGCGCTGCTTCTGTCGCACGGGACGATCTTCATGCACCGCTCCACAAAGGCGATCTCCGTGATCATGATCGTATCACCGATTTCAGGACCAACAGAGACTTTTCCCGAGAACGCCCCGGTGGCCCACTTTCCACCGCATCCACCTATCGACCTGACTCGGACCGCTTCTTCGGAGACAGATATGACCGCGACAGACGTGACCGTGATGTCCCTGATGTCGACGCCCCTCCAGCGCGCTTTGGCGACGCATTCAGTCGCGCAGGTCCGTTGCCACCACGCCGGTATTCGCCGCCCCCACCCGTGTTCGATCGCGACCGTGAACGTGAAAGGGGAAGAGCCTATTACCCGATGCGTTCGCCGCCACCGTTCCGTGGGGAAGGTGTGTACGATCCCGACGGGGAGAGAAGGTATGCCACTGATCGAGAACGCGATACGTATGAACAACGGCGGCGGGATTGGTACGGACCTGGCGACGACGATAAACGTGGACTGGCACCATCTGCGTCGTGGCGATCACATGAGCGACCACCGTTCATGGATAGAGACAGGGATCGATTCGACCGCGAGAGAGACAGGGACAGAGATGTGCGCGAACGTGATCGCGAACGAGAGCGGGTTCGGGATCTCGGCGGATTGGCTCTGCCGCCGACAAGGGGGCAGTGGGACGAGCGCGACCGGCGGGGCGGGTTCCCACTCGAGCAACCGCTTTCGCGAATGGATACCACGGGGGGTGCTGGACCCGGGCGTTCCCTGAGTGCGCGATTGACAGATCCGTATCCGCCACCACCGTCGGGTGGAAGTGGCAACGACGAACGAGCATATCCGCTACCACTGAGGGAATTTGACCGTGGGCGGTACGGTGGTCCTGCTTTGGATGATCATACACATGCACACACACACGGGCCGTTGCCGTTTTCGCGCGTTCGGGGCAGGAGCCCAAGTCCCCCGCGTCGTGGGCCGGGCCTTGCAGAAGACATGCGTCCGCCTATGAAGCGCGTACGGGAAGACAACGGACCTGGGTACCCTGGCGCCGGTCTCGGTGGGAGTGGGGGTGGTGCTGCGTATTCACCCCCACGGCGAGGCGGCGTGGGCGTTGGCGTGGGTGTAGGAGGGGGAATGGGAGGGACAGGGGGAGGGGAGTATCCACCCGGCCCGCCACCCTCGTCTGCGGCGACGACGACGTCGGTGGTGACTTCTGTGACGGTCCCGCCGCGGTCGATGGGGACACGTACGCCACCTGTGTCGGCGCCTCCCCCGAGTAGCGGTGCGAGCAGTGCGTTTTATGAGCGGGGTGGGGTTGTGGATCGAGAGCGGGAGCGGGAACAGCGCGAAAGAGAGCGAGAAAGGGAGAGGGAGAGGGAACGCGAGTATGTGCGTGGGGAATATGGGATGGGGTATGACCGGGATGGACGTGGGCGGCGGAGTCCGCCATTGTTGGGGTCGCGGATGGGGCCCGGTCCAGGGTCAGGTGGAGGTGGAGGTGGGTATGGACGGGGTGTGGTTGGAGACAGGAGAGATGATCGGAGGTATGTTCCGCCGCCTCCGCCTCCGCGCACCAGTTGAGGTGGGGTTGATATTGAACGTTGAACGTTGGAATCGATGGATCTTTGGTCGTCTGTTAGCGGATAGTTATTGGATGCTGCTCCATGTTATTGTTGTGTTTGTTACGACGTTTGATTAGCGAGTGTGTATAGAGAGAATTGTTTGGACGTGCGAACTTGTGCTTCTCTACCACCATCAAAGGCGCACACTGTGGCCTTCTACTTATTCCGACCAGGTTCGTTTTATCCTCCCACTCTCTTGCCGAGAAATCAAGCTCAGGCCGTCGCTTCGATTAACACAACGCTGGCAGTGCCAGCCAACACATTTCGTCGAATTGTCCACGTCGTACTTCATCGATCGTCCTTCGGGGCAGCCCGGGTTGAGTGGGGACATGCCCCATGCTCCATGTTTCTTTCGAACCATGAGCGACACAGCGCGGGACGAACGAACGTCAAGGAAATGCCGATTGCTATAAAAAAAACTGGTAGATCTGATGCCCGCGCTTGGTGTTTGCCGTCTCCATCTTCAAAAGACAACGAAACGATCATCGCAACGGGATGGACCGACCTACGAGACACTTTTCGAACATGTTCTTCAGGTCGGACTTGCATAGGACTCGTATTTATCGCCGCGCGAAGACCTTGACTGTTGACTCGATATCTGAAGCCTGAAGAACGAGCGTCTAATCTACGAGTTAGATCGATGGTTATATTTGGATTGGTGATGCCAGATCCGCGCCCTCCATGTCGAGGCGGTGGGCGTGGTATCTCCAATGCCAGTAGGATGTGCCATGTGGCTGACGGGCACCTAGGGTAAGGGCGGCCACGTCCGGAATCCAAAACAGCCTCCGATTTCGGTGGCGCTTGCAACCTGGGCTGCGACGTTGATTGTCAACGTTGAGTGATCGTTTTGCTCCTTGGTGCAGCGGTGGCATCATGTTCGACTCGTTCGTCCTATCACCATTCTTCCAGTGTTCTAGGTCGTCCGAATGGCCGCGCATGAGATACTGCCATGGCCAGTGCTCTGTGCTTGGCAGGTGGAGCCGACTAGGTTCAAGACGGCCAACGTGCCCACGGCGTCTCAAAGTCAAGTACTATGTAGTGTCATGCTAACACGCGGTGCTGGCGTCTCCCACCGTGACTTTCGACGCGCTTTGCGTCACCGCATGGAACGCCCAATGACGCGCAGGTTTACACGGTCATCAAAGTGACCCTCTGCCGTTCGTTCGGTATTCTCGAAGCAGAGGCGAGTTCGATGTCATCAAAAGTGATGCTTAACAAACCCAAGAGCTGTTTCTATGCTGGTGATCCCCAAACCCGTCGTCTCTGTCGAGACAGCGAACGTGGTGTCGCCAATACAGATGTACACGGATGAAAAGTACATGCTGGCCGGGTTCACTCGGAGCCGAGGAAAGAGAGCGAGTGATGGATACGATGTAGAGAGTCGACTCGGGGGAATGGCGAGTTGCGGCTACGCGTGCTTGGAGAAAGAAGGGCGGTGTAGCGGGACAAGAACGAGACTAGGTCGGCTTTCTTAGTTCTACCTTGTTCAGAGCGGAACGTCATCGTCATCGTCTCATTTTAGTTTGGACGGCAAGTTCTACCACGTGTGCCAAAATCGGACAAGAGCTGAGTTTGCTGCCTTTTTTCTTTCTTTTCGTTTCTGCTTCCTCCCTCGGTGAATTTGGCCCTCGAGTAGCAGCCTGTTTGAACCGAGTTCGCGTCCTGGACTTTCCTTGACGTCTTAGCAAGCACCGTCTGGGTGCCATTGAGCTCGAAGCTCGTCCACCCCCGATCGCACGACTCTTTCCTGGGGGAAACCAAGGTACGCTATGACACGGTTGTGCCACAACGCTCTCTTAGGCCGACAAACTCATACCTCCTGATCCCCTTCTGTCTTGGTCTCGCTGTCATTGGTGAAACTCGAACAAACGCGTTCACCGGCCAAGACCTCTACGCGACCTCGACCCTGCATCCTCACTTTGCTGTACTGAGGGCTAGATACACTCCATTTTGCGGTTCACCCGCATCCGAACGGATGACTTCGTGTGCACGTGTCGCCACGTAGAGCCCCTCTCTCCCCTCCCCCCCTTCGAGTTCGTCACACCGGCTGGTCGCTCCGATGGGTTCGATGGGGCGCCCTACCTCCAAGGTTCTTTGTACTTCTCGTCATCCACTGCCACCGCCATTTCACTCCACGTTATCCCCATCCCATCTCCGCCCTCATCCCGGTCTCACCGCACGGGTGGCACTATTGTACCGACCATGCGTGTTACGCGGTGCCGGACCCATCCAGGGCAAATACAACGATGCCACACCGACGAGTCGCACGACACACATGCCCCATGACGCCCATACCCATATCCATCCCCACACTTGCCCTACCCAAGTGACAGCCACGGCCTCTGCCGATACGGGCTAAAATTTGGGAGTGACATGGACTGGTAGGGACATGTCTAGGTCGTCATGTCAAACTAGACCAGGGGAGGCTGCGCGATGATCCAACGTGTGCTCGTCAGCATGTCGTGCTCAAACCATAAGTCACGTTTTAAACGTGCAGGAACGCTGACGGTGCGCCATGCGCAGCGTGAGCGCGTGCCAGTCTAAACTGCATCGATGCCAGTCTACACATAGCCTCGTGGTTCGTTATCAGAGCTTATCTACGCCCATCCGATGATCCCATTGATGCCATACATCCATCACTTACACACTTGCCAATACACACACACAGGTGTACACAGGACCAATTCCCATCATTGGTCCATCGTCGGCGGAGGCATTTACATACTGCGACGCTGTGCACTGGGCTTTCTCAGTGATCGTCCGATATGGATGTCTCGGGCGTTCCTAGTTCCTTTCGGACGTCATGGATCAACCCAATTGGTCACCCGTCCACCGCCCCCAGCTTTTCCATCTTGACTAGCAAACGTGCAATTGCCAATCTTCAAGTTGGATACGGATCTTCTCGTATTTCACGCCGTTCTCTGGGTCGACGGTATTGTTCTTCTTACCTTTTCCGTTCAAGAGACTCCGCTACGTTGACATGTTTGATCGCCGCAAAGGTTTCGCGTGCAGTGTATGGCGCAGCGCACCCCGAACTTTGAGACAGGTATGGGAGAGCCCCCAAAACGCGAACATGAGAAGGCGGTGAGGGGCCTTTGCTAGACGTTGTGTCTATCAGTGGCTGGCTTCGCCGAGCGGCGTCTCGTGACTGTCCTGCGTCCTGTCGCGGTGTCTGGGTCAACCCACGAAAACCTTGCGATCATCCTCCGTTCCATCCGACCCCGACCTTTCTCTCTCGCTGTCCTTTCGCCCCTCGCACGTTTCTCGTTTTTCCCAATCCCCCTGCCCCCCTCTCCCCAAGTTGGCGTTTGAAAACGACGGTCTCCGAGGTAATGAAACGTCTCGGTACACCGTCGATCTCCGTCTGGGTTTTCGGCCTATTGAAGCGTTATCTCGCCATCCCATCCTCTTCCATTTCATTCCATTCCACTCCATCCATCAACCCTCCTTCGATGATCATCATCCCATCATATCTTTCCCATTTACCGACACCGGAATCCGATATGGGATATGTCACGCATCCGAATCCGGATACCCCCTGGCCCATGAACGACCGCGTCTGACGTTGGACTGTTTTTTTCCGACGCGTCGCACGTCCAACTCTCTTCGGGCCCGATATCGCGCCACGACAATGCGATAGCCCCAACGGCCGATGATCGACTCTATTTTTTGTCTTTGTTTTTCCCAAAGAGGGTCTGCCGTACGGACGCGCGACGGAGGACCTCTCACCCATCCCGCGAGCACGCGAAAGCTATTCTCGCACGTGTCTCATTCCCGAACTACAAGCAAGGCTTGGGGAGACGCTTACCGACATGTACATGACTTGCTTCCCCAAACGACCGGGTCGACCTGTGCACGTCGCCTAAAAAAAGGTCGAATTTCAAAACAGGTTCAGAGAGCGGGACGATCGTGTCCTGGTGCGACGACATGATTGGTGTATCGTTTCGTATTATTATTTTATTTTTTTCGCGATCAAGTTAGACGTGTAATGGGAGTCGTACGACCGTAACAGAAAGGAGCGGCGACTGTGTAAATGGGGTTGGAGCAAAACGACCATGGTATATATGGGGCTCAACGTTTTGAATAATGAAAATGTGAACAAACGACACGTAAGGACAGTCAACAAGGTCGGGTATTTCGTTGGAATGAAAAGGCGTGGCGTGAAATGGCTACAATGATGCTAGATGCGAGGCCAAAAAAAGGTTCTCGTCCGTTTTCGTGAGTATGCGTAAGAGGGGAGCGTGATGGGATTAAATGTGGTTGGGAGCGGGCCTGCGGCTCTTTTGCGAGTTATGGAGGATGTCTATCGTATGTATGCTTGGGGTCGTAACACGTGCGTGTACAATGCATTGCGGGGTTGCGTCAAGTTCGTATCTAAAACAGCGTCGGAATCACAATACTTGGGAGCCTTGATGAAAAAGGCAAGCAAGGAGGCAAGTGACGAGAGTGAGGGGTGGGGGAGATGACGGGAGAAGGAGAGAAGTGGGGGGGGTGGAAGCGGATAAATGTGGGAGAGGTGGGGGGGGGAGAAAGATCGGCAAGCAAGTAAGAGCTCTTTTTGCCATTCTAGAACGCCGTCGTTCTCGGTCGGGGTGGGACCGTCCTCCCGATCGATTTCGGTTGAGTGGGAGAAGGCGAAGGCGAGAAGAAAAGGCGAGATCGAGCCCTTGCAGGGCCCAAGCTAAGCTTTGCCAGGGGCTCTTGGTTCTAGTATGAAGAACCTCTGAAGCCCCGACCATTTCCGCTCCGACCGCCGACGGGCGACATGGTGACGAAACCGAGAAGGCGTTTGAGCAAGGGCTGTTGTTGGGCGTGCGGTTTCGTCGGTACGGGGGCATGTATTGGATACTAAATCCGGCAGAGTCAGAGCGAGCGAGATATGAAGCGTTATCGTAACGAGGACCGACAGGATACGCAAGGGAAGAAAGAGCACAATCAGCACGAGCACGAACACGTGAGGAAGATCAAGACGCACGCCGCGCTTATACTCCGCCTTTGGGCCGCCACCCTGGACGAGGAGATAGGGCTGTGACGGGGGCTTTGAGGATGGGTGACGGGAATAGGAAGCATGCCGGTAGAGCGTGTCCTTTGGAGCGGGCGCAGGGGCGTTGGGCGAGAGATGGTATATCTGGCCTGGTGGTGGCTGGGTCCCATAGGTGTGGTGGGTGGGGGATGGATACTGGTAGTTGTGTGGTGGGGAGGTGTGTGTCCGTGGGGCGGGGGTGCGGGCGACCACGTGTGGTTGAGGGTAGATGTAGGGCTGTGAGCCATGGGGTGGGTAGATGGCCTGGGCATCCCTTGGGGTAGTTGGGGAGCGGGAGTGGGACTGGCTGCGGTACCTGGGTGGTGCGGTGCGGTCATGGTGGGGATGGTCGACATAGGACCTAGTGCGCGACCGAGATGGCCGAGAGGAGCTCATGGACCATTGGTCGTATGTGTTGTGGCGGTGGTGGGGAGGGGGAGGGTCGGCTGGCTCGTCATAGAATGAGCGATCGCGGTGTGTGGGGGAGAGGACGAACGGGTTTGAGTAGGAGTGGGCCTGCTTGACGGTGTCGTCGACCCAGTTGGAGACGCGGGCCTGCTGGGCGATGTAGCGCTCGTAGGCGGCGGGGGAGTAGTCGTACTCTGTCATGAGGCGGCGGGAGGGGACGGAGAGGCGAGTGGGTTTCGCTTTATAGGTCCAGGGTCAAATCGATGGCATAATTAGCGTTCCCAATTTCGACGGAACACGAGGATCTCACCGTCCGACTACTCCTCCGCTGACCCACCTCGCCCGTTCCTCCCCTCTTTCCCCGCAACGACTCTCTACCCCGCACACATGAGGCATCTCTCCCATACCCGCAGGAATATTCTCCCCGCTCCCACCCCACCTGACCCCCTTCTCGTCCACACGCTTTTCCCCCAGCTAGAACATATCCTAATTGCAAGCCGTTGGTGACCCGGCCCATGATCTCTCCCGCGTCACTTCCACAGGCCTCGGAATCCGGCTTCATAATCCCAGACACGTTTCTCCCGTCTGCGTCGCACATCTCGCAGCTCTCCCTTCGTTTCATTAACTGCCTTCCCGGATCTCGCTCCGTCTTTTGAAGTGCTAGCCGGAACCTCCGCCATATCTCCCATTATCCAGGGAACATTGTCATTTCTCGTGCCGCTGTGTTTGATCCCACTGCGTTCCTTGGCCACCAAGGAGCTACATAGCCAGTAATGGCTGATTCAGGACACGCATCTCCGCTTGTTTGGCAAGACGGCATTCCAACCGTGCCTCTCTCCAACAATTAGCCCACCGGATCGAGTCACCATCACCTCTATCGCGCCCGGTTCGGGAATCTACACCTCTTCCGGGACACCGCGAAGGAGCCAGCTTCCATCCGACTCCACGACGGACCCTCCCCCCTCCAGTGGGCTCGTTGGCGGCTCATACAACACCTCGCCCATTTCTAGAATGGAAATTTCCTCCAACTTTCATCTTTCCATTTTCGACTCGTCACTTTGGATCCCTCACATATCCTCAGTGGGGTTGTCAAGAGTAAATTTGGGTTGGCCGAAAAGAGTGTCGTGTCCACGGTCCTCTTGGCGCATGCGATCCCCCTCCTTGCTTGGAGTGGTTTGAACTATTCCCCTTGTCAACGACGTCAATGGCTATTTTACCGGCACACCAGTGCACAACTATACTGCAAATGCCTACCAGTGTCACAGGCACTCGTAAGCTGTGTCCTCCTAAACACTCTTTCTCACCCCATCAAGACACCATGGGTCTTTGTGTACTCTCAAGGGTCGTCGCGGCTGTGCACCCCGTTCGCGTCATCTATACTTGACCCTTCGGCCTTAGGTTCCACGTTTCTTCCGGTGGGCAACGTGCTGTCGTTCGTGTTCCCTAGGACGCCCTCGCTCGCACGGGTGGGGACCCTGACCTCGTTTCGAAATGGATGTGTTGGCATGGAACGTGTGACCCTAGACTTGGATTTGGCCTTTTCGAGCATCGACACGGAACGAATCGTGTCATGGGCATTGACAAGTGGCGTCGGCAAGTGACGACGAGGGCGCCAGCGACGCACAGCAAGCCCGGTTCTCTGGATGCACGCCAAAATACTTGCTCCCAAGCAATCCATCGTGGCGACCCACGGAGGGCGCAATGCCGGTATACGCGTTATGAATTCATCTCGAGCGTCGCAGGTTCCGCGGGGGCGCTTAGCCGCGGGACGCCACCACGATCGATAGTGATATGCGCATATCGATCACAATAGACTTCAGGGTCTAGGTCTGAGCTTCGAGTCAGCCTGGAGGTGTGATGTGATGGTGGCATGGTTGGGGTGGTGGCGTCAGGAGATCCAGGCATGTTCAAACACTCACCGTCTCATACGTGTACAGGTAGCCTGATTTTCCTTCGTCGACCGCACTACCCCGTGTCTGGTGACCAGACCGGTCTCTGAGCCCAAGCCCAGGGGACGACGACATGAAACATGATCTTGCGATCTCGTATCTGCGCGGAGCGCCCGCAAGCTGGATGAATTTTCTTCAGGTGCACATACTTGCTTCAATGTCCACGCCGTTTCCTGGAGGGTAGCTGGAGGTCACGCGACCCTGTTTGCCTGGTCTCCGGTCCTGAGGCGGGGGAGGAGGACAAGGTTAACTTTGATATCCCTTACAAACCCATCAGCGCGGGCGGACCTTGAGGTGTGCGGCCAAGGAACCATCGAAGCGTCCTAAAGTGAAGGATTCATAAGATGCACGGGAACATATATGCATATATGTGTCACGTTCTTCCTTATCTCTTCACGCTATCACGTCGTCCTTCACAAGGGGCGTCGTTGAGCGGCCCTGACAGACGACACCATCGACGTGATCGGGAACAGGGGCTTCGCAAACCGGAGACGGATCGAATGGAGATGTCTTTGCTGCCCAGTGGAGCCTACCACATAAAAGCAAAGGTGACACGTCAACACACACGTTCTTTCTTGCTTACTCACGGGTACTTACCCTTTCCATGTCACATCGTGCGAACCGCATGGAGCGTATCGTATGCGCATACGACTTTGGCATCGTAAGCAAACAGCTTTTAGTGCATCATGAACACTGAGGTGTATATTCAGATGGGACGACGTTCAGGATCCGACGACACATCCCGTGTGAGTGGGATGTGGGATGGGAGTTCGGAAAACGTCGACGGCTGATGGCGTTTTGTAAACTTGGTCCGCGAAAGGAGGTGGGGGGGAGTGGGCGTGTTTCCTTTGTGAGGGAACGATGAAGTGAGCTTCTCTCTCTTTCTCTCAAATAAAATAGAACAAAATGGGACGTCATCACATAGATTGTTGTGGGACCGTGGGTCGTGGTTGTGGAGTCGGTGTGTATGCGACCGAGTCAATGATCTTGAAGATGAAATCTTATTATCAATGCTATAGATCGTGAGAGAGAAACAGGTCGCGGGACACCTGGCCAAATGAATAAAAATAACATGAAAATGGGGCGGCGTCATTGGTGGGTCGTGGTGGTAGCACTGGTTTAGACGTAACGAGCAAGCCTCGGGTGAACGTCGCAGGTACGTACGTTCACAAAAGAAGTCTTGGGCCCATCCACGAACTCGAGACCCGTATACGACTCGTCGCTCCCACAACCTGGCAGAAACATGGGTATGAATAACATTCTTCGCCGGGACACTGGCGTCGGTCGCACGCGGGCCGCGCGGGAGAGTCGGGCCTTGTGGCTCCCAAGTGTGGTGTAAGACATCAGGCACATGAAATCGAGTCGATGTCCGCTCTTTGAACGTACTCACCCGATATCTCTACTTGTCCACCTTGCAGCAAGCGTGCCTAGGGGGTTATCTCTGGATCGACGAGAAAATAAAATGTGGTGTCACTCCCCATGATGCGGTATGTACGTGTCACGCTCAGGGTCCTGGACCACGCCCGAGCGCCGAGTTCCTGGACGTGTGGGACGGAGTGGTCGACAACTTGAAAGTGAACCTTGACCGAAAGCCATCCGAGACCGTCTCCTGCGATGGCTGCCAGTGACAATAAACATTCGCGTCGCTCGAGGTTGGACCGCATTCAGGGACACAAAATGACGTCACATACGAGTGGGGTTCCAAGTTGGCGTGTCCGAGCGTCGGACTTGGAGAGTGAGTCCGAGGGGGGGAGACGATTGATAACGTTCAAAATACGCCGCGATCTTAGATGCTTGGGAAGGTGATAGATATTAGACACTTACTGCGCACATCGTATGCAATCTCGTCGGAGAGAGCGTTCTCT
>QGOH01000713.1:0-10942 GCA_003313155.1 Boletus sp. MG95
GAAGAGGCCCGAGCGATCGTATACGAGCGGGCAATATGTTATGCGATCGGATAGGGGCGACATGCGCTATGGGCATGCGTGACCGATCAACGGCGTGACGATCGTGACGTGGTGTGAAAGCCGTGACCCTACAAAGGGTGAGAAAGAACAAAGGTTCCCAGGGTCACGTGCTGTAGAGATAAGATAAGATAAGGAAAAATGAAGTAAAGTAAAACGAATAAGTGTTCGATAGGGGTTTATGAGAGTAGCGTTCGTAACAGACACCTTCCTGGCCGCTGCCCCACCACCACCGTGGATCATCCTGGAGGAGGATGGGACGACTGGACAGTCAGTGACCCTTACGACTATGACGTCAACGAGGAGGACCAGTCTGAGCCCGACTGAGATTAATAAATATCTGGGTAAGACAATGCTTTCCCCCTACAACGGGGGTATTGTTACAACCATGGATTACGGCGCTATAACCCCTATCTCTTTCCCTTCGTCCCCACTCCTACATACTCCCTTGTCATCCTTGTTCCCTTCCTCTCCTATCCCTTACTGTGATACACTTCTCAACCTTGCCTAGCCTATGCCAACCTTTCGGCCGATATCTCTTGTCTGTACTACTAATGCTGGTCTCTTCCCCAGCCTCAGTTCATTGGACCAGCACAACCCCTTACCCTCATCTACCATGACTCGTTGTGACTTGTTGTCTCCCCTGTACCCTACTAGTTCCGTTCTGAACCCTGTGCCCACTGGTTCCTAGGGTTTCTCCCCTTATGGGAGACTCTGGCCTCGTAGCACCTTCTGTAAACGTATATAAAGGCCAGGGAGTCGTAGTACTAGCTCTCCAGCTAGTTCTACACAATATACCACATATTTCCTGGTGTTTAGGACCCCTATAAGTCTCTGTATGACTTGGACTGTACACTCAGAGTTCTTTTGTGTTGCACTTCCCTAGTCCTAGCCTAGGAAAGCGGTAGCATTGTAACACCCTATTTCCAATTCTCCATCCCATTCTCAGCTTCCTCACCAAGACTGAATGAGCCCATTGGGAACAGTCCACCCTCTATCCTGGATTCTCTTGCAAGCATAGATTGGAATGTCTATGTACCACCTTCTTCTACCCTGACGCCAGCCCAAATGAACTTCACCCCCTTTTCCATCAAGCAGATTGTGCAGGAGACTCAGGAGATGATGAGGATGCTTCATCCTTGGACAGTTATCTCTCCTCAGATGCAACCACAGTCAAAGAAGACTCCTCCCCTGCCTTACCCATATCCAGTCCAGTCACCGGCCCCTTCATCTACTTTTCTAATCTCTTTCCCAATAGACCCCTCTCTATCCATCAACAGATGAAACAATGTGCTGACAAATGACAAGCTACAATTTCTATCAGAGACACAGATCTTGCCTCCCTTATCCTCTCCACTCTATTACCCTCCTCTTTGGGACAGATCTTGAAGAACCCTCCCTCTCCCACCAGGGTCAATGCCACTGGTCCCACAGCAGGGTACCCTTCCCCCACTTCACCTGCTCCAGGAACATGAAATAAATCTGTGCACAATATATGCACTGACCTGGAACCTGAGCCCTCCTCATCCACTTACACCATACCCCCACTTCACATCCAAATGGGACCCTGTTTTGTGTATGGGAATGACACCCATATCTGCATCAACTATTACAGGTATACTTGCCCCCTGTGCAAGATTACCACACCAGGACATCCCCAATATAAGTGTCCTCAAAGAAGCTGCAACCACTGTGGATGTAAGGAACACCTGGCCTGTCAAGAGTTTATTGATTCAGTCAACTGGAATCTCACTGATGTTGATAACTCCACCAGAGACTTATTCTAATCTGGTGGATCAGATCTATTGGGGGGATAATGTTACAATTTCCCCTTTTTCCTCTCACTCCTTGTCACCCACATCCTCTGCACTCTCACCCTCGTCCACCATTTTTTCCCTTCCTGCATTCAATTCTGCCTTCAGAGATACTGTACATACACTGTTCTGAGATCTTTTTCCAGAGCTTGTGAACTTCTCAGAAGTTCCCGAGTGCCTGTGCTAGCTCAGACTCTGAGTCCTTGCTCACACAAGATGGACTCTTTTTATCTTGGTCAGATCCATATCTCAATTCCTTTTTATTTCACTATTTGCCAAATAGCCTAACTTCTCGATGCAGATCAATCCCTGTCCTTGCAGTGGTCCATGATTGGCAGTCCCCATATGTCACTTGGTCTCTCTACCCAGACACTTTACTCCTACAGAAGTCTCCTAAAGACTCCACATTTCCCAATATGTACTCATTGCCTCTCTGTGCCCAGGAGTATAAATAGTCAGTAGCTCAAAGTGTAAACCCTAACTTTGATCTACACCCATCAACATAGCCTCTATTGTTCACTCGCTTTGATCTGTGAAACCCTTGCCCCAGATCTCATGAAGTGTTCTAACTTCTTCTGGATTATTTTATTTCAGATGCTTAGACTCATTATCCAAGATCCTCACTTTGCTT
The DNA here is from genome assembly GCA_003313155.1 of Boletus sp. MG95. Taxonomy (NCBI): domain Eukaryota; kingdom Fungi; phylum Basidiomycota; class Agaricomycetes; order Boletales; family Boletaceae; genus Boletus; species Boletus sp. MG95. The sequence continues at coordinate 2,503 of QGOH01000713.1, forward strand.
ACCTACTAGAGACTGGAGCCTGTGTCCTCAAGGACTACTCATGGAGTATAGAGGAAGACTACTGTGCTCATATTGGGACACTCACCTACGGAGTATTGGCTGAGTTTCTGACCAGAGTAGGAGCAACTGCCATATCACTACCGCCATACTTGCTCATGATCAATTCGGAAGACTTACATCTTGCCAGCCACTGTTCACTGGAGCCCACCAGACCATCATATCTGTGCATAGGATACTCCCACAGATCACTTGCAATGTGGTAGGGAACATAGGAGTTACACCTGTGTAACATAGGTCAAATGGATTCAACTGGAGTATTTCCAGTACTATATGCTACTTTATATACATGGGTCCTTGGCACACAGACAAAGCTGTACAGGGAAAGGAGAACTATAAATAGCAAAGCTCTGAGTCCAGAGCAGAGGTCAGTATCTCAGAAAATCAAAACAGAATGTGTCAAAATGAGATATGAGATATGAGCATTGTATTACATAGTCCCTATGTGACTGACCACAGGTCACATGATTGTAATGGACCAAGTCACATGATGCTCATTCCCATAGTCATGTGATCTGAATCACATGACTCACTTTTATAAGAGAAACACACAAACTAACAGGGATATGTGAATATGTAAACTATAAGGTGATGAACATAGAGTAAACACTGGAAATAAATGAAAATATGCTCTATATCATAACATCAGGTAGGTAGCTCAGAGGAAGGACATAAGCTGTTCCTGAGTAAATATTGGGCAGAAGTTGTGGTAATTGATGTCAGCATAGTCCTTATCCCTATTACGAACGCTACTCTCATTAACCTCTATCGTAGATTTATTTGTTTCACTTTACTTTGTCTCTTCTTATCTTATCTTATCTCTACAGCATGTGACCCTGGGAACCTTCTTCCTTTCACCCTTTGTAGGGTCACGGCTTTCTCACCACATCACGATCGTCACGCCGTTCCAGCATCTAGTGAGGGCATCAGGCTTTGTATCAAGCTGCCTGGAGTGGAAGCAGATATGCTGCCAAGTCAGGAGCTTGGTAGTTGCAAAATACTCAAGATTCTTATGGTCCATAATGACATTGATTGGAGTACCAGAGCCTTTGAGATAGTGTTGCCAAGTCCAGAAGGACTTGTGAATGGTGAGGAGTTCCTCATTATGTGTGTTGTAATTGAGCTCCAGAGCTGTGAGAATCCAAGAGTAGAAACAAACTGGCCAGATTTTACCATCCAGGCAGCAGATGAAAAGGATTTTAGTGATGGTGTAGTTGGAGGCATTAGTTTCCTGTTACAATTTCCCCTTTTTCCTTGGCCTTGTCATTACTGGACTCCTTATCTCTTTCTTCTTGTATTCACAGTATTACTTGAGTTGGTACCAGTGCCATAGCCAACAGGACAAATGCACAGTAATTTGCCACACTCCAGGATCTGGAAGCAGCAATGGTGACAACAAGCCTAAATGCCAATAATGTGATGGTCAGCACTTTTCAGACAGGTACTGGGGCAAGTATAGTGAAGATGGTTCCACATTATGACCCATCAACCACTGTTTTCCGAAATGTTTCAGGTGCTAGGTGAAGCACTTGATGTATGCAGAGTCAAACAAAATGAATATGATCTGGACAGTGCTGATAATATATTTCTTCAAATTCATGTTCCCATGATGTCAGGAGAACCCAAGTGTCAAGAACTTCTTGGTAGGTAATGCTATGCTGACATAGAAGTTGAAATCCCCTGATGAGTTTGCAGTGATTTTGCCAATAACAGAGTGGAAGAACAGAATAAAGGAGAGCAGGGCTGAGACTGAATATATAAAGTTGAAACTCCCATCTCTTGTAGTCTGTGTTTATTTTTCAGCAATATTGTGAGGCCTGACATCAAACAATCCTGGCAAAAAGAGACCTGCAGCTGCAACGGCACATCCATAAGTTTTCCAGACCTCATCATCTCTAAAAACTGCCTATTTCCATGTGATAACATCATCCTCGGGTATGCACAGAACTGTACCACGCCAAAGCATAATAAAAAGCTCAGTGATATTGGCTGCCAAGTACATGACATCACTTGTCATGCACAGTGGAATACCTAATGAATGAGTGGGGAGAAGACCAAGGAGCTTTGGTAATACCGCTTTCCATGCAATGTATCTCAAATTGGCATTGATTAGATGCCAACATGAGGTTCATGAGATTGACAGAATATTCTTGATTACCAGCAGATGATAACTTGAAGGAAGAAATATTGAGATGGTTGCTATGTATCTGTACAAGCATTATCAGAGAGAAGAAGGGCTGAATAGTAGTGTGATCTAGAGTCCTTGTGTCATCTCTTGACATCACAATAGAGGCAACATCCATTCTTGCCACAATGTCCAACAAGACCATCCCAATAAATAAAACCAGGACCATCTGGAGTGATGAAGAGAAAATAAAGATCTGAATAAAAGGTTGTATTATGTGATGAATTCCAGATCTTGAGACCTTCCTTCTGAAGTGCTGCAAGATGGTGCATGCCAACGATGTCATATACCATATTTTAGTCTACTCCAGTACTTTGGTACCACCTTCAATTTCTTCTCACAGGACTCCAAAACTCTGGACTTGTAAGTAAACCTCTCCATTCCTCCTTGTCCCTATTTAGTATTAGATCTGCATCCTCTGTATCCCTGTACCTGTGCTTCGTTTAGAAAGCACAGCTCCGGCCTATTTACATCCATCTCTGAGTTACTTACCAACCTCCTTACACTCCATTACTAATCACTCTCCATCCTCTGTATATAAATCCTCGCCTCCAACCTCATGTACTCTTTAGCTTGTAATCAACTTGGATATGATCCCAAATCTATCCTCTATCATCCCTCCAAACTCCTTGTCCATTCCAAAATACAGGGCACAAACCCAAACTTGACACAGCACATATGCTGAGGCCAAAGCCCCATCCATCCGAAACTCTAAAACTCTGGAGTTGCCCCCAGGAGATTGACTCGATCTTAACAAACAACCATGAAAGAGTCAAGGTTTTTGGGCTTCTTTGAACCTGGAATAAAATCATCAGGAAGAACAGAGTGTTTGCAATAATATTTGTTTGAAGGAAGATTGATAATAATTCAGACATACAGCCAACAGTCCTTGTCCTTGTCCTCATAGAGCTGTGCACCACCGAGGGAGACCATGAGGACAATATCATTTTCCTTGATGTCACCATCAAAAATCGCACCTAAATAGTCCTAACCCATGGCAATATTATCAATGGTATGAATGGTGCCAGAATAGGAGACTTCTTCAAGGACTTGATGGATATATTTGTGTAAATAGCACATTTCTCTCACACTCTCTGGATCTCAGTAAAGCACTTGTAGCTCTGGGCCTAAAGAAATGGTGGTGAACCTCTTTGCAGGAATCTTTACTTGACCATTTGTTGCATTGAGCTTGGCTGTATCACATCTAGATTTTCCACAGAGGCGGCACTCTTGCAGATCATGGAAAGGATTTGTAAACCAAATACAAGAATCCAGACACATGTCATGTTTGATGGGATCAATCCCAGTATATGAGAAAATCAGATTCTCAACAGCATGAAATGATAGACAATTCTGTGCATCTGGAAAATTCAGCTGTGCAGATCTGATTACATAGTTGTATGCAAGTTGAGAGGAATGCCCAAGGGCTAGGTAGGTTGAGATACTGTGATAAACACTAGGAGTTTCAATGCAAACAGGAAACTCTGGAGGGTTTCATAGACAATTGAGAAGAGCAGCAGTCATATTGGCTATCAGATCCTCAAAAGACACATTCCTGAGTAATGTGATGAAGTCTATGGTCTGCCTGAGCTTTGGTACAGTAACAAATTGGAGGAGCATGTTGAGATTGATGGCAGATGGACGCCTCTGGTTGTACTGAACATGACATATGGGAGGAGAGGAAGAACAAGGTGAAGTTGGAGAATGAGGCAGAGTTTGGGGACAAGAGGGAGGACAAGGTGGATTTGGAGAACAAGGCAGAGTTTGAGGACAAGAGGGAGGATGAGATAGGAGATCATCACCTCCAAAATTGAAAGTATTATTTCCTTCATTGGGGGAAGCACTATCTCTCTGACTAGAACCATTCTGTTATGCAAAGTTGGACAAGTGTACATGTTAGAAATGAATAGTACTTACTTGTCAGGCACATTTCCATTTGCCAACACACCTCTGAGAGTCCAGAAATTCTTGAGCTCTCTTAGCCAGGACTTGCTGAGTAGCCAATTGGTGCACACTATGAGAGACAGACACAGCTTGTGCAGGTATATTCTGTTGACTACCTTGCTGAGAATTCAGTATAAAAGCCAGCAGAGCAGCAGCAGCCTCAAGTGTGAGCACTTTGGCTGCCATTAAACAGAGGCGCTCATCTTCTTCAGCATCATTAAGGTGGTGATAAAAGGTTGTTTCGGAGAGAAGTTGAGGCTGGGAATTACAATAGTTTTGACAGATACAAACCCACTGTCTATTTGCACTCAAAGGACCTGATGAAGTTGAGTCCATTCTGATGAAATAAAATAGAGTGGTGGTAGAGATGGTAGAGGGATTGTTGAGCTGACTAGTCCTAGTCAATGTGCATTGAAGATGATGGGAAGATGTAACCAATCAATGCATGTGGGTGCAATGATCATCTGATCAATGGCATTGACAAGTGTTGATGCGGAGTGTACAATTGTGTTACATTTTCACAATATTTCATATATAACTACATCAATTCTGGACTTTGCATTTATGGTAAGCTCTGGTTGCACTAGCCCAGAACCAGCTTTTACTGGAAGCAAAGGATGGAGTGAGTTATGGGTGACTCAGGGACTGCTGAAGACTGTGGTACTTTATCTCCAACTTCTGGAAAGGGAATAGGGTGTCATAAATAGAAGGTGAACTCTTCTTGAATGGTGGCAAAATGGGGCAGTGGAATAGGGTTGAGAGAGGGAGAGGATGTGGTGGAGCCAGGTGGAGTTTTAATATAACATGCATATGAATAGATGGGTGGATTCAGGAAGAGGGTGATGTCCATGAGATAGGCAATTTGTTCCACTTGGCAGGCAACAAGAAGAAGGGGACAGATGATATGAAACAACTGCTCTGGGGAGATATCATTAATGATCCTACAGAATCCAGAGTAGTACAGTAGGTCCAGTATCTCATTTCAGATGGAGATGAGAGAGTCAGCAAGTGCTGCATTATAGGGTCCCATCCCATAGTGTTGGTTGTTCTGTGTGAAGAACACCTGATGCAGATACACCCTTTGATAGATGTTGGTGAGATAGATGAGGATGATGGAAGAGTTGAATGTGATATGGATGGCAAAGAAGATGTTGAAGAACAAGAACTGGAGAACTGCAATAAAAACTACTCAGTGGCCAATGTATCTGAAATGGTTGATCTGTACTGTGGGATGTTCCAGTACAACTCTGGTGGGGTAAGGAGGGTCAGGGAGTTGGACTATCATTAGGAGAAGTAGTGGAAAGGGTAGCCTAAGTAATGACAGAAGCATTGGTATTTGAAACAGTGATGGAGGACAAGGGTAATGTTCCTTTTGGTAAAGAGGTCAAAGTTTTGGCAGAGGAAGGCAAACTGGTAGGACAGAAGACGAAGAATAGCTGGGATATCAGCTGGACAAATGGAGATGCAGTTACAGAAGAAGGCAAGTTGTTGAGGTGAGAGGCAGAGTTCAGCTGGGATTCCACTGAGGTCAGGAGACTGGAGAGACATGGAGAACTTTAAAGATGGTGTAAGGCTTTATACTTATTAAGGATTGTGGAAGCATTTTCCAAATTAGCTTCCTTTTCCTAAGTGCTCACAGATAAGACATCCCTTCCAGGCCACAAGATAGTGGCAACAACAGCTAGAGCCTTTATGCTTGACAATATGACTCACTTCATATTCTTCTTCTGCAGCTACTAGGTCTGGTGGGAGTCAATGAAAGTTTGGACCGTATTTGTTGGTCTTAGTATATAGAGTCAGAAGAGAAGTGTGAAATATCAGATGTATTTTCCATGATGGCAGAAGGTTCAGTTCATAGACTAGAACAGAAATGACCTTTTTGACAGAAAAGTGCTGTGTGATTTTGAAGAGTTTCTGGTTGGATGATAGGGGAAGTGTTGCAAACTCAAGCCGAAGCTATGGAATGCGATTGATCACTGGCTGGACAAATACCAATTGCAGCGTACACCAACGCTGGCAAGCACAAATGAAGTGAATGGAGTCAGGAAACCTTAATCCCTGCCAATAGGCCAAAAGAACAAATGGATTCGACTGGGGACTTAAGCCCCAGACGGTCTACCTTATATACAGGAGGACTCTGCGCACGGACCAAGCAGTGCGCAAGAGAAACTACTAAAAGAAGATAAATAAAAGAAGTGACCCGTGAGATGAAGACGGTAATTAACGAAGCATGGTCTCAGGGTCGACGGAGATGAATAACATGAGGCATGACATCATAGGGTCTGGGCCCTAATCATGTGACTGCTCCCACAGTCACGTGCACTGGTCACATGACTGGTAAAAGAAAAAGGGACGGAGTGCGAAGATACAAGGTAAGGTAAAAGTTTGAAAATAATGTATATATCATAACAGGAAGGTTTGTTCCTTCCAGCCATACCTGCTGACCTAGGATAAAGAGAATGAACTTGTGGCATGACCATTCCATCATGACTCATTGGGAGTTGGCTGGTGCAGATTTGGCTTCTTCCCATGCTGTGATAAGTTCAGTAAGTCAGTCTGAAAGATGGGAAATGAATATCAGTCTGATTTTGGGGTAGGCATGAGGTTCATATCCTATCATAAGGAAGAAGGGTGACTGCTTGGTGACAGAATAAGTCATGGAGTTGTGGTGGAATTCATCCATTGATAGGAGCTCAGGCCAGAATGAGGATTTTTCTTGATAGAAAAGGTAGAGGTAGGTTTTGAGTTCCTGGGTGACACGTTCAGTTTCACCATCAGTCTGGGGATGGTAGGCAGTGGACAAGGCTACATTGTAGTATAGCAGGTGGGCTAGTTCCAGGGCAAATATAGAGGCAAATTGAGGACCACAATCTGAGATGACTTGGTTATATAAACTAAAGTGGAGAAACACATGTTTGTAGAACAGGGCAGTGACATCAGTAGCAGACACAGTTTTGGAGCAAGGGATGAAAATCACTTCCTGAATAAGGCCATGGTCCACCATGACCAAGATGGAATCAAGTCCAGCAGTAGAGGGAAGGCCAAAAATGAGATCCATGGTAAGGTGCTAAAAGAAGTGGGTAGGGACAGAGGAGAGGGGGAGGGTGGGTGATGTAAGTGTTAATCTTGTGCTGCTGGCAAGCCACACATCTGGCAATATATTTCTGAAGGAAGGTGGACATCCTGGGTCATCAGTAATCATTGGATAGGAGGACAAGTATGTGGGCAAAGCCTGCATGACTCCCCAAAAGGGTATAGTGGACAGGGGACACAAGGGAAAGACAACAGTTCTCAGGGATGTACAGGTGACCCTGGAAGGTAAGGTGGATGCCATTAAAGGCCCAATCATCAGAGTGGGTATGGAGAAGCAGGCTGGTGCTGAGATACATGGCAGTGAGAGCATAACTGACCAGGGGATTCTCCCAGGTGGAGGAGGCAATTTTATCAATGATAGCAAGGTCCAAGAACCAGAAAAGACAGAGTCAAAAGGAGCTGGAGATCACCATTATCATCCAAGGTATTAATGATATCCTGGTGAGAGAGGCCATCTGCAGGACCCATTTGAGAGCCAGAGAGATGGTGAAAGGTGAGGTTGTAGTCCTGAAGGAACATTTGCCAGTAGGCATGGCAGCAAGAGAGCTTCTAGGGCTCCTTAAAATACAGGAGGTTCTTGTGGTTAGTTAGGATAGTGACCAGCTGGCCAGTTCTGCATAAATATTGTTGCCATTCCTCCAAGGCAAAGATAACTGTGAGGAGTTCATAATCATAGATGTCATAGTTTCATTCAGCCTGGCCAAATGACTTGGAAATATAAGAACAGGGATGGAGGTCGCCATTTGAATCCTTTTGCATAAGCACCTCTCCAGCTGCAGTGAGGGAGGTGTCTGTTATGACAAAGCAGGATTTGATGAGATTTGGAGTATGGAGAACAGGTTGATGAAGAAAAGTGTTCTTGAAGGAGCAGAATGTGTATTCCTGATCTGTTCCCCATTGCCAAATCTAACCCTTTCAGGTGAGGTCATGGAGGAGACAGGCAATGTTGGAGAAGGCAGGAATGAACTTCCTATAGAAGTTACAGAATCCAAGGAAGAACTGGAGGGCAGAGATGTTTGAAGAGAGTTTCCAGGCCTCTATGGTGGAGAGCTTGGTAGGTTCCATCTTAATACTATTGTGGGAGATGACCAGCCTGAGGTACTTGACCTCAAGGAGGTTACTGTAATCGACACTTCTCTGGCTTGAGGTAGAGGTGTTGTT
>QGOH01000713.1:11020-21816 GCA_003313155.1 Boletus sp. MG95
TTTGCGTGATCCGATTGACAGAATGAAAAGGGCAGATGCATTCAAAGCGCCGCTTGCATCATAACTTGTGCATCATGATCCTGCAATCAAGTCTGGACAGAGATGAATCAAAGTCGGACAACCGCCACCTGAATCCGACCGACGAACCGTTCGATATAGTCCGATCTTCATTCGCCGCACCTGGCTCGAAGAGCTTCCTCGCTTGGCACGTGAACCTAGTTTGAGTTACTGGCAGGCTGGTTGGGGCCTTCAAGTTACCATGGCATGGTGCAAGGTTCAAAAGGCGGATAGCGAAAGACACAGAATCCAGGTGTGGTGTCCGTCTTTTTCCAAACGTCCATCACGTCACGTAGGCTTGTTCCAAGCGCTTTGCAGTAATTGTGATTTTTTTTTTGAGTGAGCTTTGCTTTGGGGCCTGCAAAAAAAAGCTTATTTGTGCCAGTTATCCACCGGACAGATGTATTTCTTCGAAGCATTTAGTGCTACTCTGGTGACCGCGAAGAGAACAAATGCGAAATGTGACTTATTCGTGGTTCTTTACGGGACGAGGTGCGTTTTGGAACGATATATCTGCACAGCATCCATGAGACTACACTCGAAGAACAAATGCGAACACATCAGGCCTATCGGGGACAATCTCCTGTACCAAGGCTGTAAGCACAGCCGCATACAGCCTAGCCAGAACTGTTGTTCCAGTCGGCGGTGTCGATAGCGCGGGACGTTTCCCACACGACGAGAGGCGATTTTTTTTTTTGGCTCATGGCCAAGAACAACGTCGCCCAACCCGTCGCCGACCTTCCCACATACAGTGAACTGGTAGGTGAAGATTGTGACGCTCGACAAGTCGTTTTCCCTCAAACAATTCCTATTCCACGACCATAACGGTCGTCATCCTTGGCGGGCGCTCATGGACGAGCTGCAGAACGTCCAGTGGAAGAAGACACACAGGCTGTATAGGATCAATCCTGCGGTTGTCTTGTACCTCGTCCTTCTTTTTAGCGCCGTGGTACTTAACAACCCGACGAAGGCGATGATACCCCCCAAGGATGGCACCCATCGCTCTGCCTCTCGCCCATTCCAAGTTTTCTCTCAACTCAGCTGCCGTAGCTGGCTTTTTCGGGGGTAAAGAAGCCATCTCGGCCATGGCTACCGTCCACCTCTACAAAGGCAGACGATGGCTAGGGTGGTTCAATTCCCCCGGAAGTTACACGATTGCGAAGCGTTTCGGTAGAATGGCAAACTCACGTTTCTGGGATGGTTTGTTTCCAGGCCCGAACGACCCGCCAGCCATCTCGTTTGGACTCGACGGAAAAAAAGGACCTCAATACATCGCAGCCTTGTCTGGAACGGAGATGCCCACTGGGCATCTGGCATACCTGACGATGGAGCGGAGCAAGGGGATGACACCAGTCAAGATAAAGGGGAGACAGACGAAATCTTATGACGTTACTTATCTGGCCATGAAGCACGTCGATTATGATACCCCCGTTAAACGCCTACCCTTCACGGATGCCTTCCTTGGGCTCATTCCAATCACCGTCAGCGTCGGGAGCTGCATCATGTGTGCGCTGGTCTACGACTGGTACAGCTTCTCCATGATTTTGCTCGGTATCGTCTCCAGTGGCTGGGCTAGCCTTGTCATCGGTAACGGAAAACTCGTCATCAAATCTGTCAAGAACCCAGCCGCCGGTGCTCCTCCGGGCCACGGCATACTAAAGGGGGAGGACGAGGTAGTGGTGATCAAGGGGGAAGAGCGGGACGTGAACGCCATCACAAAAGGAGGTTTCGATCTCGAGACACATCCAACACAGACCGACGAAGAGAAGGGCGCCGTACGCAAGTACCACGACATCGGTGTATGCTCTCTCCTGCTCATCCTCCAATTCCTCCTCCAACTTCTCCTCATCCCGCAAGCATCCCTCTTTGGCCAGATCATGTTCTGCATCTCACTTGGCGTCTCGTGGGGATATAACTCCTACCTGTCCTCGTTGGAGAAGGAGAAAATTCAGACGGACATACTCTTCCAGACGCTTGGAGATCCGGTGATGCTCCGATTCCGCGCTGGTACGAGGACGACGATGGCAGTGTTCGTTTGCCTACTGCTCTTCCACGAGGTCAAGGGCTCGTCCCTGGAAGAGGACCGGGATCGTCGTATCAGGATCCTCCGCTCGTGTCTCGCGAATGATACAGCCGTATGGAAGCGGTGGACGGACAAGGTCGTTAAGCAGCTCCTGAACATCAACGACAAACCAGAGTCGTTGCCCTACCTGGAGGAAGATCATGTCGACCGGGCACTCCCTGAGGCAGAGAGAAATCTATTGAAAACGTTGCTTGATGATGCGGCTGCGGCGTTTAGGGGGTATCTCGACGTCTGTAGGAGATTACCCAGTGATTGTAGCTGCCCAAAGCTCAAAGGATTCTAGACTTATTCCATTTCGCCACGTAACGACGTTCACGATACAACACCCTCGTCACTGTTGCATTTAGGTACTATAGATTACCTGTCATCGGGACCATGTCAAGGTACATACGCCAGCATCGTACGGATGTAGGTCGGATTCGTAGCACACATTACTTTTGTACAGGTAGCGTTTTTTTCGGACCATAACTCGGGACCCATGGATGAACATAGCAAAAAACATCTGCTCCACTAGAAGCTTACGCTGTACACCGTGTTCTTGGTCGTGGGCAGGAACCAGTTGTTGATGATAGCGTGCAAAGGATCTACGGACCGCGTGAGCACAATGGTGGGCGACGAAAGGTGCAGAAGTTACTGACTATCGTCCTCTACGGCGCCCATACCCACCGGGGCCTCATCCTCGGAGTCTTCGTCCTCCCAGCCGTCTGCAAACCCATCCTCCATGTCATCGCCCACGTCCGGAAACACCTCTGCGTCAGGTGGATCGTGGACGACGATATCGTGTGAATGGGCGTTGTGAGCTGTGTCCGACGTATCACCGCTCGTGTGTGACGGCTTGTAGGTAAAGTAGATGGCATCGTGTGTGATCTGCAGACAGGAGATAAAAGAGAGCAAACGCTCGTTGTCAAACTTGGACAATCGGTAGACGGACACGCTCGGTTCGGGTCGGCAGTCGGGGGCCAGTGGGTTGAAGTCAAAGTCGAGAGAGATGAGATATATACCTTTCCGCTAGAAAGAGGAGGGCGAGACATCGGTCGGGGTGCGGTGACGTGAATGTCGTGCTGTACACATACCGTAGCGATGGCCAGTTTTCCATTTCGGTCGCCCACTGCTAGATAGTATGCAATTTCTCCGTCGTTCGAAAATGGTTGAAAATTCAGGATGATGGCGATGTCTCGATGGTGGACAGCATTTGATTCGGCAAATAGGCGCTGAAAATTAGGGAGAATGACTAGTCTGCCGTTCGATGTAAGAACAGCAAGATCATTCCCCGATGCCGATACATGGCCTGAAAACAAACATTGTCGGTAATACTTCGTAGCTCAAGAGGGAAAGTACATACATGCCACAAACTCGCCGTGAAAAGAACTAGGTGAATGCCGGTTATGGAGGAGCATTTGGGGGTGTACAACGGACGACACTAAACCACGACTCTGTGGTAGTACGTCCCACGTTGCACTGGTCAGCTCCCTCGTAGACAGCTGGTACAACAACGCTCCACCTTCCCTCGCGAAAATGCGCAATCCGCCTCCGCCACAGATAAACACATACAGGTCGTTGATTTCGACGTAGTTGATGGCGTCTAACGGCAGGCCGTGGTGTAGTCGTTGAATATCTTGGATGACCGAAACTAATCGCGATCTTGGGACATCCCAAAGATACGCATTGTTCCTTGCCGCGGCTAGGAGCGTTGGATACGAAAAGCGGAATGCACGAGTGTTCTCTGGCATGCGAAGAAGTGCCCAGGCTTTAAAATGACCCCGTTGACCCTCTGCCGAGTGAAAACGTGCGGCAGCTTGCGTGGATGCTTCAAGCATTTTTTTGTCCGGCGGGGACGTGTCTGGATGCTGATCACCATCTGCGTCAACGGTAAGTCGCCAGACTTCCTTGCAATTATCGTATCGATTAAAAACGATGTAACCCTGGTCGTATTCACAATGCGCATAGCCGACAGCATGGGTCTGGATATGAATCGTATCAGATATCATGGCTCGAGGAGAACACTAGATGCTGGACCTGACCGGAGGAAGTGCCCACAAGACGCAATTGCTTTGGATGTCACACACGGATAGGCCACCTACTTGGCAGGTCCCAATGATGAAACCAAGTTCATAATCGACTTTGATGCGGTGCACAAGGGCTCCCGTCGCGGTCAATTCTCGAACGACAGACGGCGCTTTGCCGCGCCAGCCCCTCTCGATTTCTAATTGTCTCCTGCCTAGGGATGAGTGGATCAGCGAAGATCACCACCCGACACGGAAAGCAAGCGGACAGTAGGCCTTCCAGTTGATTGGAATCGAGCCTGCACGAAGTTGGTCCTCGTCGATGAAACGGTGGAGTATTGCGGCATTTCTATACACAGCGGGTTCGTTGGTCGCGATCAAGGCATTCCAGTCGCGCGATACCAGAGTGGTAGAATACAATGAATGTAGCGGAAGGTACGATATCATCTGCAAAGCAATCTCGGCCGGCAATTGGTGCAACATCGCGAACGAGAATGAAGAACGAGCAGGCCCGGAATCATGATGACATTTATTTTCTATCACGTGATCATGATTTGTCACGTGACACCCGTTATCGCACACGTTCGTTAATGGACTTCATTTCGGATTTCTTGTTTCAGCGTTTATGAGGCACAGGCAACTCTGACTTGGTCGTCTTCCTTTCTCTCCTTCTCGCTCTCTTCTCATTCCATAGAGTCGCGACCATGGTCTATCTGTCACCGACAGCTCTCAAAAACCTCAGAATATATGCCTATAAGGGTGTAGACAAGTATGTTTACCCAAGTCCACACCTACTACTGTTCTGACCACTCCGCAGATCTATTGTATCGCGATACGTCCTTGCTCCCTACTGGAATTGGTTTATCACTCTTTGGCCACTGACAGTCGCGCCGAATACAGTACGCTCTCAAATCAAACCACCTTGCACCGGCGGAGTTGATATCCACTGCAGATCACTCTTCTTGGGCTCGTTATCGTCGTGCTTAATTTCCTTTCGCTATTAATCTACGATCCACTGTATTCTACCAACAAGGATGGCGCCGTTGGCCCTCCACAATGGATATATTTCACGTGCGCCTTTTCACTTGATACTTTTCCAATTTGTTCATCCGATGACGTAGGTGGGCCCTTGGTCTCTTCATGTACCAGAGTTTCGATGCTGTGGATGGGTGAGGGGCGTCTTCTCACTGATGGAAAGTACTTTCTGACACCCAGGGATTTGAAGTAAGCAAGCCCGCCGCACTGGCATGGCTGGTCCGCTTGGCGAACTGTTTGATCATGGTATGCATCAACGTTCACTCAGCATTTCCGCAGGCTGATCTCGATTCACTAGGTTGTGATGCCCTGAATACCACGGTAATGCAATACTCCTTGGACTTGCGACGCAAAATTTTCATGTCCTTTATAGCTGGAAGTCATTTTGGCTGCCAGAGCACTTAATCTAGGTCGTTCGTGGTGGACTGTCGCATCGCAGGTTGCCACTCTTGCCAACTTTTACCTGACCACATGGGAAGAGCACCATACAGGGATATTGTACCTTGGACCATTTTCCGGACCCGTTGAAGGTATTCTTATGATCGTATCCATCTACGTCGTTTCCGGAATCTTTGGTAACTACTCTGTTTGTCGGATATTTCCCTGGACTCATCGTCGTCTAGGACCTTCGTTTTGGGATCAACGTTTCCTCACTTTCACTCATCTGGACCATATACCACAAGTCGTTGAAATTATCCCTGACATCGGTCTTAACGAGGCTTTCATGGTATTTGCTGCCTTCGGTCTGGCTTACAATATCGTCTCCAGGTATCATCACACCTTTTGAATGTATGGAAGACCACTGATACCGCTGTAAGCTACCGTAACGTTTACAAGGCGATGCGAGCCGCGGGCAGGTCTACTTTAAAGCCGTTGACTTTCCTTCTTCCCTTCGTAGTGTCCGCAGTCCTCCAGATTCTATGGTTACTTCACCCATCCTTCTACCATTCGAACATCGTGCATTCGCCGCTTTTCCTTCCATTCATATGTGCTTGGGGTTTGCAGTTTGCGCACCAGGTCGGTCGGATGATATTGAGCCATGTGACAAAGACACCCTTCCCGTGGCGGAACCCGATGTGGCTATGGAGTGCTCTCGGCGTCATCGATGCCCATCTACCCGACCTCCTCCACCGGTATGCGGTCGTCTCGCTTGGATGCTGCGTCTCACTCACGCGCGTTTAGATCACCTCTCATCCAGTCGACGCCGAAACGCACCGCCATATTTGTTTACCTGACGCTCGCGATCTCCTTCCTCGCGTACGCCCACTTTTGTACCCTCGTGATCAAGGAGATCACGGAATACCTGGGCATCGCGTGCTTCACGGTGCGCAAGAAGGATGCGGAGGGAAAGTGGCGCGATACTCGCGATATTCAGCAGGACGGATTTGCTAAATCCTTGTGAAACGTGGCACGTGAGGGGGATTCGTGTCGTGTCGTGTCTCGCGACGATATCATAGATCATAATATACCATAGTTTGACGTTTAGCGGTTGGCCTGAGGCGATGCCATTGGCATCGGATGCATGAATCAGAGAGGATGGGAGGATCTGTGAGAGTTTGGTAACACAATTTGCGTTGTTGCCAACTTTGTAAGATGGAATAGAGATGGATGGATCTTTCATGGGTAATGGATTAAAACCATCCCACGGTGATTCGTGGTGTGGACGGAATTGCAATCCCGAAGATAGCCCAGGAATGTATCTCAAAAGTATCTATAAATCCGACCCTCCATGGTATGCAGAAAACAGCACTAGTGTGTCACAAGCCCTTAGATCGATGTCTGGATGAGCCTACCGCTCGACCAATCGAGGTACGTCGACGTCTGTTTGATCCAGTCAACGAGCGCCTCCCGCTTGACCTTGGTACCCTGATCCGTCGCCTGCACCTTGACCTTTCTCCCGTCGACGAACTCCCACTTTTGTTCCTTCACGACGACCAAGCCTTGCTTCAGCTCGTCCCCGCCCAGCAGAATATCAAACGGCACCTCGTCCTTTTCCGCCGCCGCAAACTGTGCCGGCAATTTCGGTTTCCGCTTGGCCAGGAAATCCGTCTACACAAGTCAAACGTCGATGTCAGTCGCCCACGTCCATCCGACACGCGAACGGGCTCCCCACCCACCTTGATTCCGGCCGCTCTCAGCTCTTGCACGAGCTGAATCCGCTCCTCTAGTAGCCCATCGCCCACGGCAATCACGTACGCCATCGTCTCCTTGCTCCGCATGCCCTTCTCTACCCAGTTGGGCCATACGAGCGCGAATATCCGATCCAGCCCGATGCTGACGCCGATACACGGACATTTGGCACCCTTCTTGCCTTCCCCTGCGGCTGCAGACGTGAAAGCGCCCACGAGGTTGTCGTACCGTCCACCGGCGGCGATGGAGCCGACGCCTATTTGGGATTCGTCCACTTCTTCTTCTTCCTCTGGATCTTCGGTTTTTGGTTTTTTGGTTTTCTTTTTGGGAGGCGCGGATGTGGGTGCGGGTGCGGGTGGTGTTTCGGACGGCGTCGATGCAGGACCGTTGGGGGTGAAACCGGGAGGTGCTGAGGCTGCCACAGTAGCCTCGTATATGATTCCGGTATAGTAATCGAGACCGCGCGCCAGCGACATGTCGAAAGAAATCTATCGATGTGTGAGAACGACGTGGGATTGGGGATGCTAGATTCGACACACTTTATCAAGGACTTTGTACGCGCCGAGGAGCGTGAACAGCAGTTCCATCTCGAGGATACCGTCTTTTGCTGTGGGATTAGACATCAATATTTCATCGCCTTTGAGGTGGTCTAGTAAAGGTGGTCCCCCTATTTGGTTGCGCGGCGTCACTCCGAGAGTTGATAGAGTATTTTTTGGGGGATGGCTGACCTTTGAGTTTGACATACTCTCCAATCTTGTCTGCGACTTCAGGGCTCAGCCCTTTCTCATCTGTCATTTCCTTCTTAACATCCGACCAAGGTAGCTAGGAACTCAAGGAATGAGTGACTCGATGCAGAGT
This sequence comes from Boletus sp. MG95, assembly GCA_003313155.1. Classification (NCBI taxonomy): domain Eukaryota; kingdom Fungi; phylum Basidiomycota; class Agaricomycetes; order Boletales; family Boletaceae; genus Boletus; species Boletus sp. MG95. The sequence goes on from QGOH01000713.1 coordinate 19,187, forward strand.
ACGTCTTTACAGAGGCATACCTTGTCCAGCTTGTCTACAGCAGAGGAGATCGTACGTATCTTTTCTGGTGGTACACCGCACGTTTCGAAGATCCCATCTAATATTTTACGGTTATTAATCTGTCGCGTAGAGTGTTCAAAAAGACACATGATACGAGATCATTACATTCAGCATCTCACCTTGACTGTGAACTCGCCCACATCCAGGCGTGTCAGAATCGTGCAAAGCAAACTCACGATCTCCGCATCAGGAATCATTGGATCCCACACGCCGACGATGTCCAAATCCTAGTGCGATGAGGTCAGCACCCGATTGGAGGCGACGACCAAGCAAGAGGCGACGCACTGCTTGCATGAACTCTCTCATCCGCCCCTTGGACATGACGGGGTTGTCCCTCCGATAGACTTTTCCAACCTGCCATAGTTTGCCTTGTACCGTCGCACCAGACATGGCCACGTATCGTGCAAGCGGGACGGTGTGATCGTACCTCAGCGCGAGCTGTTCCCCTCCTTGGTCCATGAGATCGAAGATGAGCTTCGAGTCCTCGCCGTACTTGTCCGTCAACACGTCTTTGCGCTCAAATACCGGCGTGTCGAGACAACTCCCTCCATACGAGGTGAACACGTCCTTGACGATCCGCTCGATGTGCTCCCGACAAAACATCTCGGCGGGTCCATAATCCCGCGTACCCTAGAGGAAGGGAAGAGAACGACGACGGGGAAGGCGCCGCATTCCATGTTCCAAAGGGTCAATCCCGAATTGATCACCACGGCCACCACCTCCGAAGGAAAAGCGCAACGCCGGCTCACCTTGGCGGTCTTGAGTAGCAGCCGGTCTTTTTTCCTCCCGTCTTTGGTGTCGCTCGTCCCAGTAGCGCCTGAACTTGTGTCCGCTTTCTCGATCGCACGGAGCGATTTCTTAAGTTCGCCGAGTTTCTTTCTGGCGGCGTCGAGGGCGGTTGGGTCTGTGTTTTGTAGTCGGAGCTCGTTGACGAGCGTTGTTTGTTGTGTGATCACTGCGGCGAGCGATTCAGCGGTGGACATGGCGCGTGTGTGGTGGTAGACGGACGGGAAGCGGGTCGACGATCGATAAAAGCAAGTCCGGAGCAGCGCACGCGTAGGGAACATCAATCTCACCGAAATGGATGAGTTCGACCTGACTCGACATTGAGGACCCTGATCACCCCATAACTAACTTTGCCATCTTACAGTACTAAACCTAGTAGAGAACATCGAAACACGAACGCTGCACGCGCATCCTCAAGCAGCGTGAACAGTTACATTCGTTCCGTCTCGGAAAGCAAGGTATCCGGGACAGTGACGTATCACGAGCCGCCCGACGACGAGGACGGTCTTGCCCCTCTTGCGCAGGGTCGCTGACATCGTGAAATGGCAAGAGATACATCAAGACCGCCATCGTCGTCCTCGTCCCAGCACAAGACGGAACATGACATCTGTAGACTCCCAAGCGTCTGAGAGGGGACCTTTTCCGTGTCAAACGAGGAGAGGTAGTAGTTATACGTCCACAATAGGATGGTAAAGACGACGGGCATGATCTAGCAAACAGGGTCCCCTGAGGGATGAGAAAAAGCTTGAGGTGAACAGGAAGAGGTACGTGACGCCCATGGCGGATGTAGGTACGATGGAGACTGCGACGAAATCTGTCTTTCGCCTCCAAGTCAGTGCCCAATTTGAAACGTGCTATCATGGTGTGTTGACGCCTTCATGCCGCTGAGACCCGTCCTGGAAAGTACGGGTATGGTGGGGGACAAGGATCAGCTTGACCATTTAATGATTGAGGTTCCCTCCCATGGCACGGAAGTTCGCTCGTGATCAAGGGTTCAGGATCAGGAACGTAACACCAGACCGGGTTCGTTTGTGAAGAACTCGGAGCTGAGGTGTTGGGGCTACTTTGTGGGCACAGGAAATGGATGCTTTCCAGGCCTTGGAGTTGAGGGATGCATTGGCAGATTAATGACAGTGAACGACATACCGTACCAACCCGCCATAAAATTATTAAAAAAAAAGCTGTCGATTTTCAAATTTGATGCCCGATCTAATTCCAGCGTTGGAAGGTGGGTATTTCTCGTCGGGAATCACCCACGAACATACGCACTCCGTCAACTGACTCACCGTCTGCGTACACCCATTCGAGGGGACACTGGCAGAGAGGACCCGCCTCAGGCGTTCAAGAAATCGGGAATATTTGGTGTGAGGGTAGAGATCATATACGTGGAAGGATCGTGGGAGGCTTTCACGCTTTCCGAGTGAAATGAGTCAAATATGAGATGGCGGCGTCAGAGATGGGAGAGAAAGGCAGGGTTCCTCAATCACCCAAGGAAAGTGGAGTTGCGCCTACCACCGTCCTTCGACGAGATGCCAATGGGTGGAGCGGAAGCGCTGTCAAGAGCAGGCGGGCATCCGACCAGTAAAGGGTAGTACCCGACTTCTCTCTCAGGGAAATCCCTTATACTGGACCCCATCGTCATCACGAGGCCAGAGATTGCTCCACGGCTCCACCTCAGACAAGTTTCGAGTGGCGAGAAGTCGGATAACGTTTGGAGAGCGGGCGATAAAGGTGATGGGATGACATTGAAGTGGAATTCAGGAGGAGGGCAAGACAACGTCGTG
>QGOH01000738.1:0-12042 GCA_003313155.1 Boletus sp. MG95
GTAAAAGTTCTCTGGATCTGGATAAACTTCTGGATCGTGCAAAAGCGCCCTGAATGTCGTCCGTACAAGGTCAGCCCCCTATCTGGTTGAAACATGACCACGCACCAGCTATTGCCTATCACTGTCGCATCGGTTGGGATGTAATACCCTTTGTAGGTGTCAGAGTGTGTGGCGCGGTGTGGAATGGCTGAAGTGGGCTGAACCGTCAGCTGAGACTACGCTTCGAGGGGAACCACCTACCGAACGGGACTGTTCATAGGGTCAGCTGGATCGAGCTCGAGGTTCATGAAGACGTACAGACGACAAGCCACCGCAAAACTTCACGAAAGACGTTCATAAAGTATGGAAGCCGTTCCTTGTCCTCAAAGGTAGGAAGTCGTTCCCCGCCAACAACCGAGTCCAACTCGGCGTGTACACGTTTTTGGACATTGGGGTGAAGGACCATCGCGAGGACGAAACCAGTCATCGTAGCGAGATTCTGAAAGAGAGTCAGTGTCCGCGGAGCACCATGCATCATGGACCAGACTCACGGTGTCACTCCCTAAATTGGTGTTGAGGGTTAGCCAGAAACACACCCGCAACATCGGTTTCCTACCTGCAGCATAGACGACGGCAGCCATGCTTTTGATCGCATCATCGTCAAGCGAGTTTCGAACGTCGTTGATCCGGGCTTCGAAGCAATCCGTGACAAAGCACGATTTCGCCGTGCCTTTTGCCTTTCATGTGGATGTAAGAAAGGGAGTTAACTTAGTGGTGCCCCTATTGAATCCACCCAGCAGGAACACACCATTTCCTCTCGGACCATACTGTAAGGTCGGTTGACCACTGCTTCCTGTAGCACACGCCATTCACGAGCTGTCCTCTTGAACCCGGCGCCAGGCATCCACTCTGGAACATATTTGACTAGAGACGTGATGGACAGAGAACAACACAGAAACGTAAAGCTACTCACGCAGTGGAAACGTGTCCACCAGGAAGGTGCCAGGAACTGTCGCGGTTGAAGTTGTTTCAGACGCCGCTTTGTTCACGAGTACAAATGGATCTGTCATGGCATAATCAAAGTGGTACCCATAACTGTGCACCAGCTCAACGACCATTAGAAACCTAGCGTTTAGGTTGTACACTTACACTCGCTTCATGATGATGCGGGCTGTGTAACTATCAGGAATGAACACATCAATATAATGTGTGACAACATGGATGCCCACTGTTCAAGATGATCTAGGAACTTGGCTGGGGATTGCTCCAAGAGGCGGACGAGTTCATGTGCTGCTGGGACCTGGATCCTTCGGTGATCTTTGATAGTGAGATTGAAGTGGTTATGGAAGATTCGGCGGTGTTCCTTCCACCGGGGCCCATACCGCATGAGAGCAAAAGTCCAGTCCCAACCGACCCTATTCGAGTTATGACTTCATACGTCAGATAGGCACATAAATCACCTACAGCTCGATCAGCATTGGCATATCAGGTCTGTCGGAGTAATTGGATCCTCGAACAACGAAGAGGTCATTAACAGCCTGAGCCGAGTTCAAGATGACCGTCGTATGCCCGAGAGTCGTCACAGAGACGACGTCGGAACCTGGGAGTCGCGAGTTAGTGGAGGAGCAAGGACGACTGTGATAGAAACTTGATCACTGTATTCTTTGGACCACTGGCGTGCCTGTACATGGAACGCATCTCCCTCGAGGTCCAGTAAATTTCCTACAAGTGGTAGACCTGACACGGAGTTAGTGCTAGATATTAATGATCAGATTATCAGACATCAAAATACCTTTTGGTCCAGGGGGGAGACGAACCATTTTTCGAGCCCTATTCACCCAAACACCAGCGCCGACAGCAACGATCAAGAGAGTCCACGAGGACAGACTTAAATCAGCGAGAGGCATGATAGTGGAATGAGATGGTGGCATGTGTGCAGCTAGACAAAAACCACGAAGCAGAATGGTACTAACTTATACCACAGAGCTCTGCCTTAAATCACACCAGGATGTTTTGATGTGAACGATTAAATAAACCTCCGTGTTGCAGCCTTGTTCTTAGGAAGGAACGAACCCCCGGTCCCTCTCCACCCTCGTCTGAGGTTGAACGTCATTGAAACTCAAGAAGGTATCACCATTGTAGTGAGACTCACGGAGATCCGATCACTGACTCATTCCCACCCAATGTCCCGAGTGCTGCGCCCGGGGAACCGCGGAAGATAAGAACGGAAATGTTTGGTCGTTGATTCTATAAACTTCAGATCGCATGCTCCACTGTCAACGTGGCGGAGAATCCTGAGAGGCTCCAGTCACCGCCTGATCAATGTTTCGTCGGTGGAGTATGTACGGTAACTCGGAGGAAATGGTTGCCATAGTTTTGTCAAGAACTTTTCAGGTCACTTCAATCCTGCATATGCCTAGTGGCATACCTCATACAACAAACCCAATGGCATCTTACTTCTTGCGTTTCGGCACTCCGGCCTCAGGCTGGAAATCATGAAAGATGCACATCTATCACTCTCGTCAGGTTCCAGTCTCGATTTCGGCCACGATTCCCTTTCCAGAAGCGCAAGTGTGCCAATAAATCTACAAACACGGTTGCAGGCGTGACCCTCGACATTAGCCAAAGTTTTTACGCCAACCAGGCCAAGTTCTATTCTTTCGGCATGCATGACTTCTAGGAGCAGGCTAAGTAAACACGAGCAATGTGGTGCCACGTTCAAGAGTGGGGCTCCATATGGTTTCTGAAACACGGTCGCGCCAACTTCGTCACGGCGATCGGTGAGATCGGTGAGGTCCTGTGGCCGCGATGGGTTTTCGATACGTCGTCCGGGCTTGTGAGTGTGTAGGAGATTCACTCGCTCTTTTCATAGATTTTATTCCCGTGATGATTTAAGATTGGTCCATCACGATATGTTCTCGGTCCCAGTGGTGGCCACCGAGTGACGCGCTGGTGACTGGTTCTCATGGCTCGGTGAAGTCTTGTGGGCGTGATGGCTCGTCAATATTTCATCCGGGATGGTGATCAGAATGGGCCACCATCTATGTAGAAGATTCTTCATGGATTTTATTCCCATGGTGATTGAAGATTGCGACCAAACATGGGCTATGATATACGCATACTCGGACTCAGTGGTTCCCTAGAATGGTTGCCATACTGATGGCTCCCAAAGCGATCTCACTGATAGGTTACTTGCGGGTCAATGTTTGTTGCTTTATCAGTAGGGGAAATAGGAGAAACATGACAGCTAGATTCATATGGTAGACTGCAATTCAGTGGTAGTAACCGAAGTTCGAGTCCATCAAACGAAAAATCCTCTGGTCAAGATATCCTTTTCTAGTCTAAAAACATGAACAGAGTGTGGCCCACATGCTCACAAACTTGAAACACTGCTGTGGCAGCTATTTCACTTCTGATTCCAAGCCATTCCGCTGTATCATTGCTTTCGCCGCACAAACAGGTCTGACAGACGTGGGGAGACCTTACCCACTAGCTAGAAGAGATCGTTTAGCTGCTTCCTCTGCGTGGCATCGGAGTAAAAGCTGGTCGGAAGAAGCGTGGTTTCGTACGGATAAATGGATGGCCATTATTTTTTCAAATCAGAATTTCTGTGGACAGTAAGTGACCCAACAATATATATTGTGACCCAACGAGCCCAAGATCTCTGGATCGCACTCCATGGTCTAAAAAGGAGTATGGCACCGTGGTTCTCGAATATATCTAGCGCACCTTTAACAATATGTTCTGAAACAAACGCCATGCTTACAGGGACACCACCTTCTCTCTCGAGCAGATCTCACTGGAAACTCAAGGAGGGACTGTCTCATGGCTGTCAGACAGAGTCACATATATGCCGCTGGATCTGGGGCCGCGTGCGATGCATCTCGTTCCGTTTACGCTCCAAAATCGGTCCCCGGCTCGCATTTGCTACTCGCGGCCAGAGTTGCACGACTCAAGACGGTGAAACTTGATGTGATGTCTGGTTATGTGTGAGTAGGAAGTAGATAAAATGGCATGTCTTGGAAATACGTAGCACGTCAAGGGGACATTGCACTGCCCAGTTGCTTTTCGAGATACCTGAAAATCATTTCGAGTATAAAGCCAGCAGCCACGCACGCTCCAGCCGATCCCATTCTCCCTCGCCGGTATGGAAACATACACTCTGCTCTCTCTCGGCGCGTTCATAGGGTTAATCATCCATTCCTCCTACGGTGTCTCTGCCCCGGTCATCACGAGGCGTAAGCGTATTGTCAATGGCTTCGCTGCAGAGGAAGAGTCCGCCATCGAGCAATATCGTGGACCTACTAAGGTCTTCATCCCTAACACGCTTGAAAGATGGCCGTGGCCTCGTCAGATCAACCCACACTATGCCGAGGTGAAGAAGGAATCTGCTGCTTGGGCTGCGAGCTTCGGTGCTTTCAGCCCGAAAGCACAACACGCCTTCAATCGCTGTGATTTCAGTATGACATCTCGCCCTCGTGCCCTGATCTGCGCACTTACCTTGTCTGGCAGATCGTCTTGCTTGTCATGCATATCCAAGAGCGAAGAAAGGTAAGTGACCACAAGCCAATTAACCAAATGGTTTCTGAGCTATAAAATTAGAGCACGCTAGAGCTGGTTGCGATCTAATGAATTTATTCTTCGTTATTGATGAACATTCGGATGTGGCCAAGCCCTCCGAGGTCCGAAAGCAGAAAAACATCGTAATGGACGCTCTCCGCAACCCGCATAAGCCACGACCAAAAGAAGAATGGATCGGTGGGGAAGTGGCTCGTCAGTAAGTCCTTTACTAGCTCCTTTGGGAATTCCTGAAGCGACATCAGTTCGACCATAGATTCTGGGAACTTACCATACGGAATGCAAGCAAGCAGTCACAGAAGAGATTCATCAGGACCTTCGATGAATATCTCGAGGCTGTCGTGCAGCAGGCCATCGACAGGAACGGTCACCGTATCCGTGATATCAAAAGTTATATTGAGGTCCGACGCGACACGATTGGGGCAAAGCCTTCGTTTGCTCTGCTAGAACTTGCCCTTGACATCCCTGATGAGGTTATTTCGCACCCGGCGATTCAAGAGATGACTTTGGCATCGGTTGATATGCTCTGTCTCGGTAACGTTAGTTGTATTCGTGAACAAATAGCGTCGCACACGGGACTTATGTGATCACTTTGAAGGACATTGTCTCCTACAATCTCGAGCAATCCCGTGGAGACGACAGTCACAACATTGTGAGAATCGTAATGAACGAATTCGGTACAGACGCAAATGGCGCGATGCTCTGGGTGCAAGACTTCCACACGGAACTCGAGAAAAAGTTTCATGCTGCCATGGGGGCACTTCCTCAGTGGGAAGAACCCCTGAATTCCCAGGTGAAGGAATACTGCGATGGCCTAGGACACTGGGTACGGGCCAACGATGACTGGAGCTTTGAAAGCGAAAGATATTTCGGGAAGAGAGGCCTGGAGATTAAGGAGAAGAGATGGATATCGCTCATGCCGAAGGAACGCAAGAAGGGCGCACCAGAGATTGGACCCGTGCTCGTTGACAGTTCCCTGTTGTAAATTCTGTTGTTTACTAGACATCCTGTATATGTAAAAAAGTCGTGCCACCTACTAAGTCTGCTTGCATGTCGTTGCCTTGCGTGGTGACTCCGGGTCCCATGTAGTCGAACTTAGGCTATTGAAGCACTACCCTGGAGCAATTGCGTGGGAATCTGGGTATGACAAACCTGCCAGACACATTTACGGACTTTACAACTGAACTCATTACGGGGACTCCACTCGGTCATGGCAACGGATCCAGGAAGCCCCTGCCATGCTTTCATTTCCGATTTCAAAACGTGGGTTTCTGCGGGTGCGTTATCTCTTGGCATCAAAACTGAAGTATGATGAATGAGTTGGGCTGAGACTCCTTTGAACATGTTGTAGCCCAAAGCGTAGTATTGCGATTGCGCGGCATGCATCCTCCAAACATTTCTTTCTGGCTCGCACTTCTTAACGCGGTTGGGACGACAGTCCTCGTTTTGCAGTGTTACAGCAATCCCTGGCGGAAGCTCGCTTCTGGCCCTACGGGGATTCCTATCCTCGAATTACCATCCAATCGGGGGAAAAGAACCGAATGGAAACAGATATTTAGTACATCATCGTTCGTTTACACGTCTTACGAATAGTCTCAACCTCGACACAGGCGACATAATTTATCTGAATGCTTTCGGACAACCTCACTTCGCATTCAACTCCCACAAGGTGGCCGCTGATCTTCTTGACCGGTGTGCCACCAGGACATCTGGGAGACCTATGGACTATGTCATCAAATTGCTGATAGGTAATTTGGTCATAGTATTCATCAGGTACACTGACGTGTAAGTCATTGCCATCCGTCTCGGATACTCCATTATCGAGTCTTGTTTCAGCTGGCGCAGAACGAAGCCGTTGGGTAACGCTATCTTCCGATACAACATACAGAAGCGGTACACCCCACCCAGGGAGTTCCCTCTACCTTAGAGTGGGACAGACACTTGCGACGCAGTGCACCGTTGTCATGGCTCTGGTCTACGGAACGGAGCCCATTATGTCAGAACAGCCCCAGGGTAAAGCGAGCGGTTCGCCAGCGCATGGTAAGTTTCTCGTAACATCAGGAAGCTGAATTCTCGAACGACTTGCGAACATAGGCCAGGGGGGATGTCACACTGACTGCTTCACCGATCGGAGATGCCTCCCCGAAAGGAGAATACGTGGTTGGCTGGGTCACGTTCTATCTATCGATAAAACTTGTGCGTTCATTGTTTTTTTATTAGTGCGGTGGGTGCTGAAACGACTTCAGTAGCTATAGATCTGCGATCGTTCTCCGCCCTGATGTCCAAAAACGAGCTCAAGCTGAGCTCGATGCTGTCGTCGGTCGCTCTTCACTCCCTTTATTCTCCGACTCAGAGGAGCTTGCATATATCCGTTCCTTGGTAAGGGAGGTCTTATGCTGGCGTACGGTAGATCCGGTTGGCCTGCCTCATCGCACCACTGAGGATGATTGATAAGATGGCTACTTCATTCCGAAAGGAACACTCCTTGTTCCTAATGTCTGGTACTTGAACCGAGACCCAGCTATCTATGAACCGGATGCCGCCCAAATTAAGCCTTCCCGCCACCTTGACAGAGATGGTAGGCTATTCCCTGGTCTCGCAGATACCAAAGAGGAGAGCCATTTTTCCTACGGATTCGGACGGCGAATCTGTGTTGGACGTCACGTCGCCAACAGCGCACTTTTCATCAATGTTATGGGCTATGAAAATCAAACGCGCGACTGACAAGAAGGGAGAAACACTGTCGATGAGTGCACCAACGGCGGCTTGGTCGTGTACGTGTTCGATTCCCCTTTCTTGTCTTCTGGCTTTCAATCTGGATGATAAATGTTATAGTCGTCCGTTATCCTTCCAATGCAAGATCACCCCTCCCTTTTCCAGGGCACTGGAGATCATTGCGCAAGAGCACGAATACCTTCATCACAAGTAAATCACCACTTTAAATAACTGTCCGAGTGACTACTACTCATGTAAGCAATGAAACCTGCCCTGGCTTGGGATCCTTGAGCCCAACGAATCCACCAACCTACATATGAATGTAGCCTAGCACAAATTATCTTGTGTGTAACTCAGAAATGAGAGGTACGCAGTGCTTGTCAGACTAATAATTATCGATCACGAACTCATATCCTTGCCTACTAGGACTCGAATGATCCTTCACCACCTGATTCTTCCCGCATTTCTAGGATTGAGGCCACCTCTGGTAACCTTGTCGTCGCTTTAACGTGAGACAATGTTCAAACGAGCAGGGCGGCTGCAAGCACAGGCCCGGGTCCATCTCATCTACGTCTCTCCGCGCAGACATGAATGGATGGTGTATACAATCAGTCCAACCATCCACGCCGATGGGAACGGCTTCCTATGCCTGTCATTGGCACCGTTGATATGCATCACTACTTGGAATCATTGCCATGCTCGGGAACGTCGGGAACCTATAGGCTATGCAGTTGGGCCCTTCGGGAGACGATGATCCTTTGCTTTTTGGCAGGTGAACACATGTCGTGTTATTCGTCCTACGATGATGCCGGTGGGTGAGTGGTTCTAAAATTTGTCAGACGACAACGAAACAAACTTCAACTTGTAGCAGGACTTCCGCGGAACGATGAGGTATCACAAACCAAAGGTGGCCACGGGCCGCACATTTTCATCACCTCTCGTTTTAACTTTTCGCAATCTCGGGGAACACACATTGAATTAATCCTGTGAGCAGCTGTGGGTATGTGGGTATGGGCACATAAAGCTCGGGAGCTCAGCCCGAAGCGGCACCAGAGTGGATACCAAGGCACTGTGCTACCGAACTGCGAGGAAGCTCACGGTGGTGTAGGGTGATTGAGTCATTATTGATGGTCACCATACTCGTGCACAGCCAAGAGGGGTATGCTGTGGACATGATACAATGGATAATAACAAAGCATTGAAAAATCATTCCAGTGAGTCTGCAAGCCGCAGCACTCGCAGCACTTTTCTTCTTGAAAGTTTACTGCGGGTTGGAATGATTTTTTCATGCATTATGAATTGTTATTACGTCCACGGCATACCCCTCTTGTCGAGCCGCAGGCGTAATATTGCTGTCCAGGACCACGAGTATGATGGCCGTATCAATATAATGACCCAGCGCCCCTAAACCACCCTGAGCTTCCCCGTGCTGTGCGGTGTGCCTACCAAGTGACTCACGAAGCCTCTTACGAGATGTGCTGATTGTGCACTTTGATACGATGGTCAACGTTGTCAACATTCAATTAACTGCCCTTGTATTCGAGACGCTTTGTCAACTGTTTCAGCGCGGGGCGATGCGGCGCAGAGGTCTTTCTTGTGCTCGGTGGCTGCCGGGTCGTATGCTATCATAGGTTGCCTTATCAAACCTCCAAACGTGGCGGCATTGATGCGGACACCAAAGTCAAATGGAGTTAGCCGCTGCCTGCTACTGTTTTGGAATCGTTCAGAACACCATGTTAACGGAAGGTATGATGAGGTATAAGAGATGGACCTCGGCACAAACTCCGATTAATCGTTTCAAGTTCCCGGGATGGACGCCCTAGGCTCGGTCGTTGATGCGATTGGAACGTACAAGCCTTTGTTCTTGGTCGCTGTCGCAGGCGTCTCTGTCCATGCGCTCGTCACCTACTTTCGCAGTCCATTGCGGAAGCTACCCCCTGGACCAAAGGGCCTTCCATTACTGGGAAATATCCTCCAAATCACCAACAACCAATGGTCGACATTCACCGGTCTGCGAAAAAAATTCGGTACTGCCCCTCTCGCTTCTGTGATATTCTCTCTGCTATCGCGTCTGACCACCGAGAAACTTACCAGGCGATATCATCTACCTCAACGTAGCTGGCAATCACATGGTGGTCATTAGTTCGCAAAAAATTGCGGCTGACCTCCTCGATCGCCGTGCCGGTATATACTCCGATAGGCCACAAAACATTGTGGCCTCGGATATCATGACTGGTGGCCTCCTAGTCGTGTTCACTCGGTACAACGACGTGTATGTTCAGGTTCGTATGGCAGTGTTCCGTCAGGCTGACACAGGCGATAGCTGGCGTCGTCTCCGCAAAGCCGCCCACGAGGGTCTGAACAAAGGCGTCGTACATCGTTTCCATCCCATACAACATCTCGAGGGTGTGCTGTTGGCATGCGGCTTACTGGCAGAACCAGACAACTGGGATGGCCATCTGCGCCGAACAGCAGCATCCGCTATCATGACCATGGTATACGACGAGCCTCCCATCATCTCAGGAAACGATAAATCAGTCAGAGCTGTCAACGACTTTGTCGCTCGCCTAACGCGTGCTGCGCTCCCTGGTGCTCATCTGGTCGAATTCTTCCCTTGGATGATGTATCTCCCAAGGATGTGAGCAATCTCACCGCGGCAATGTTGAGCGGAAGCTCACCCATGTCATGTCAGGCTGGCGCCATGGAGACGGAAATTCGAGGCGTCGTACATTACAGACTCTGCAATGTTTGAAGGCCTCTTCCGAGGCGTGCAGGAGCGAATGGTGTGTGCATACTTCCAATATCACGATCGACGAATCTGAGTTCTCGATAGAAGGAGGGAGAGGATCGTCCGAGCATCGCAGCAACGCTGCTTGAAAACGCCGAGAGACATGGCCTCTCGGAGCGAGAGAACTCTTGGTTGGCTGGAACGATGTAGTATGTACTTTGCACAGCTTACAGCCTATGCATCACCTTTGACAACCTAATTACTTCAGTGCTGCTGGTGCAGAGACAACCTCTGCCGTCATGGCTTGGTGGATGTTGGCGATGGTGGTTTATCCGGAGACGCAGAAGCGCGCTCAGGCAGAACTGGACGATGTCGTTGGACGTGATAGACTCCCTACATTCGCCGACTTTGAGAACCTTGCGTACATCCGTGCGATGGTCAGTCCCGTGCTTACTCCGTGACCTTTCATTCAATTGACATCCAACGCAGACGAAAGAAGCATTGAGGTGGCGTCCCGTGGCACGTTAGAATCTCCACGTGGGATATTTCATGAAACTTACGCATTGCTTCAGGATCCGGTAGGACTTCCACACCGCTCCATCGAAGTGCGTAGAAAAGGTTGTGATTGAAAGCGGTCACTGATCACATCTGCTGGCAGGACGACTGGTATGAAGGTCACTTCATCCCCGCCGGGACAATCGTCATTGCAAACGTCTGGCACCTCAACAGAGACCCCGAGATCTACGGAGAAGACGCTGGACACTTTAATCCCACACGCCATCTAGACGAGAAAGGTCAGGTCGCGCTGGGGCCGACCGACTCGAAGGAAGAGGGGCACTTCTCGTACGGCTTTGGTAGACGGATTTGCGTCGGCAGGCACGTCGCGAATAACTCGTTGTTCATCGACATCGCTATGGTCCTCTGGGCGATGCACATTGAGCGTGCAACCGACGCGCAGGGGAAACCACTCCCGATAGATGTCGACGGATGTGTGGAGGACGGTCTCGTTGTGTACGTACACGTTCGTGATTGCTCTTCGAGGGTACGGCTCTACTGACGTACATCGCAACGAGAACAGGCGGCCAGTTCCATTCAAGGTCAGACTCACACCGAGGTTCCCCGAGGCTGCGACGATGCTTGAGTTAGAGCGCGAGTCGCATGGACTGGCGGCATTTCAAAGGAAGGAATGAATGCAAAGCCGTGGCTGTCAAGTCGTGAGGTTTAATGCGTGTATCATAATAGAGACGATATTCAAAAAGACTGACTACCAGTGCGAGACATTGAAATACAAGCACCAGATGCAGTTTGGACGATGACTTCATCAACTCCACGGTTCGCATCGAGCGCTGGCGTACGTTATTCGAAATGAGAATCTGCAAGGGACGGGCCCAAAAGGCCACAGTGCATGAACTGCATAGATATGAGATGGGCTGGAATAACAGCAAAGAGTGATAGATTACATCGCTGAATCGATTGGACGGGATGTGACAATTTGATCGTGGTTCTAATGTAAGAAACATGCTTCATAGTCAAATCTTTCGCTCACGGAAAGCCAATCCGACGAGGGTTGTCTGTCATTCTTCGCGCAGCTTCAAATCCCACTCGAAATAGTACGTTACGGCGCTTCGGCCAGAGCTCCCACATCATTCAACATCCATTCCTTTAAAAGGCTGCAAGTCCATGCGACTCGCGCTCCAACTCAAGCATCGCCGCAGCCTCGGGGAACCTCGGGGTGAGTTTGACCTTGAACGGAACTGGCCGCCTATTCTCGTTGCGATACAGTCAACCCTCGAAGAGCAATCACGAACGTGTACATACACAGCGAGACCGTCCTCCACACATCCGTCGACATCTATTGGGAGTGGCTTCCCTTGCGCGTCGGTTGCACGCTCAATGTTCATCGCCCAGAGGACCATGGCGGTGTCGATGAACAACGAGTTATTCGCGACATGCCTGCCGACGCAAATCCGTCTACCAAAGCCGTACGAGAAGTGCCCCTCTTCCTTCGAGTCGGTCGGCCCCGGAGCGGGCTGACCTTTCTC